>VXBO01006244.1:56635-96978 GCA_013400135.1 Rhinoptilus africanus | reverse complement strand
GAGCCCGGCTTCGGAACGCTGGCCCGGCTCGGCTGCGACAGAGCGGGGCGAACGGCCCCAAGGCGAGCCCGAGCGGCTCAGAATCCCGCAGACTCCCCGTGTTTAATTAGCTCTTTTCGGGTGGCGGAAGGACGGAGCGCCGGAGCCCTCGGCTCCCCTCTTTCCCAGCACTTGTCAGTCTGTGGCTCAACTCACACTTTGTAAGAGCCGTAAAGTCGCATGTATATAGTCCGATCAATTAAAAAGCACCGGTCATCATACCTCAACAGAAGTTTTGGGGCTCTGAAAATAGGAAAAGACACAGTTCCATCTGGTTTTCGCCACCAGATCATTACCTTTTTAGATCTCACCAAAACTTGAGGAGAGCAGGGGTGGAGCGCTCCTGAGCAGTCACTTTTTTACTGACCTGAACCCAACCTGGGAGGTGAGCGTGCTGCGTGCGCTTTACAAGACATTTTCGTACTTCTTTCTCTGCACTTAGAACTGGGACCACTTCAGAACGGCTCTGTTTCAAAACCCAGCGTGGTGGCATCTTAAGAGCACCATGCTGCCTTCCGCAACGCGTTTCAAAAATGCCGCACTTTTGGGGCTGCTCAGGGTTATATGGTCACCAAAATGCTCCCTGAGAGGTATTTAGTCTATAATCTACTGATAGCAGTCAAACAGCTGACTCACGGGGCAGTGTTATCTCTAGACCTTAAAAGGTACAGGCAGGCTGATCTTTGGCATCTTTCTAATTTTTCAGCGCTGACTTACGTACCACAGAGAAGTATTTTGCTCGTGTTGCCTCTGTCATTTTCTCTGCCCTCCAGATGAGCGCGTCTAGACAGGGACTTCCAGTCCCTGGGCACCTGTTGAGCCTCCTTGTCTGCTTGCGGGCTGCTTGGGGGCTTGTCCTGCAGCCTGCCCGTCACAGCGAGGGCTGCACCCACCCTGCTGAGCCTCCTCATGGCAGTGGCCGTGGCAGAGGAAAAGGATGCTCTGGAGAATTTCTGCCTCACGCCTCTCAGAAGGGGCTGGGGAATCACACGGGGGTTTGTGTTGTTACAGCCGAGTTGCAGCAGTCACATCATGCGGGGCTAGGAAAGTGGAAGTGCAAGCCATAGGCAAGGAATTTATTTCCATTGTAAGTCACCACTCACAGTTCCTCCTACGTCAAAATTGCCAGGTGATACATCTGCTGTAGGGTGGTAAGTCTGGGCGGACCTGAGCAACAGCTCACTACTGTGTCAACCCGCGTGGCGTCAGGAGCACAGGGCAGATTGAGGTTCGTGAGAAGCAGGAGTAGTTATATGGAAAGGAGAAGAAAGGGCTGGCTGGGGCAGAGGGTGGCTCTGGAGAAACCCCTCATGTAGGAGGGAAGGAGGTGATCCATACTGAAAAACTGCACAACAAAGTCCTGAGGGAAGAAGCGGATGGTGGTATCAGTGGCTGGAGAGGAAGAGAGCAACTGGACTCTGGCTTGAGTTAGAAATGAGAGGGAAGAGCAGTGGCCGTCCAGGGAAAATGGGAGGAGAGAAGCTACATGGTGGGTAAGGAATCACTGGCACAGGAGAGAGAAAAAGCGTGTGGTAAGGACGTACTGACAGCAGTGGCAGGGGCAGGAGGTCGGATATTGCTGCAACAGATCCATTGCATAGAAAACTGGAGATAATCATAGAATCATAGAATTCCAGGTTGGAAAGGACCTCAAGGATCATCTGGTCCGACCTTTCCTGGCAAAAGCACGGTCCAGACAAGATGGCCCAGCACCCTGTCCAGTTGGATCTTAAGTGTTCAATGTTGGGGAAGCCATCACTTTCCTGAGGAGATTATTTCAATGGCTGGTTGTTCTCATGGTGAAAAATTTTCCTTTTGTGTCCAGTCAGAATCTCCCCAGGAGTAACTTGTACCCATTACCTCTCATCTTCTCCACGTGACTCCTTGTAAAAAGGGAGTGCCCATCTTCTTTGCAGACATCCTTTCAATACTGGAACATGGTGATATGGTCTCCCCTAAGGCTTCTTTTCTCAAGGCTGGACAATCCCCAATTCTCTCAGCCTTTCCTTGTATGGCGGGCTTCCCAGTCCTCTGATCATCAATAAGAATAAAGGACGAGTTCCAGATAACCCTAGGTAGGACATCCGAAAGTCAGCTGGAGTATGCAAAAATTAAGAGCTGTTGAACTGCCCTCACCTTGGTAGCACAAGGCTGCTCCTTTGAGATGTCACTGGCTCACACGCCTTGGTCCTCATAAGCCAAATAACTGAGTTGCACGCAGTTCCATGCCTAGCAGCTCTGCAACCTGATAAAACCTGCTCGATCATCCTAGATAAATTTGTTTTACTTGTTGGAGGCCGTGCAGTCTGCAACCCTGGCCACGGGCAGCTCAGGTCCTCCCAGCATCCCCTCCTGACTCTTGGTCACCTCACGGGACCTGCACAAACATGCGTCCATGAGTGCACCCAAGCTGGTGGCTGAGTGAATACTCCCTGTGGAGCTGGGCACAGCCACAGGCTGTGGGCATCTTCGCAGGACAGGTATGGTTGCCTGCTGCTCTGCAGGGCTGGTGAGAGGTCAGCAGAGGGTAGGAAGCACACAGAGAGGTTTCAGCACAGTTTTATTTTCTTTGTCTGTCACTGTTGCCTCTTGAGGTGCTGGAAGAGAGAATCACATAGTTACAAGGAGGAGAGTGTTCACCTCTCCCCAAACTTTCCTCAGGATCATAGGCTTTTGGGTTCATGCCGTACTACTGGTTAAGGAAGAGCAAGGGATGTTTCCAGCTGTCATTCCTGCAATGGTAGCCAGGTAGATGGAAAGATCGAGAAATGTGAGGATCACCTGTCTTTGTCTGGTGTCTGCATTTCTTAATTACACATAAGAAGTCTTTAAAGACTTACGATGTTCCCTGAATATATATGTCCCAGTAAGTTAGAGAGGAACAAGGAGGGGTGACAGGCCTGGGGAATGGCCTCTGCCTCTCTGAGGAGGTAACCTGGAGGAAGGAGCAGGGCCCTCTGCTCTGGCAGATGTCCCCAGGAGTGTGATGCCATCCCTGGGGAGAGGCAGCAGAAGCCCTTCGGCCTTTTCTGTCAGGGTGAAATGCTGGCCCCTGAATCGGCTGATGAGAGAGGATCCTCTGTGAATCTCTTCTCCCAAGTCCCTAGCCAAGGGTAGGCATGAGCGGGGATTAACATTTTCCAGTCAGTGTATGAAGCTAATTTTAGAAGCAACCCATGAGGAGAACTCCTCATCTGCTGCCCCATCAGAGCCGTCTGGCTTAGACTTTTATCATAAAAATCTCAAAAATTCACAAGATCAGATTTACTTTTTAACTAGAGGTTTGTTCAAAGATCACTATTTTCTCTATTGGCATGCGCGTAAGTATGCAGGACTCCTGTTACAGTTTAACAGGAGGCCCTTGGGGCCGACGCAGTCCTTCAGACACGCCTGACTATTTCAAGTGGTGTCACATGTGCCATCTTGCGCCGTCCCGTGAGCTCACGGCTCCTCCGCGGGCCGGGCATGGCCCACTTGGTTCTGTGCGGGGAGCGGAGGTGATACCCAAATGGAGCATCGCCCTTCGGCGGGAAGATGATGGACCGGATTGGAGCGCTCTCCACTGAGGAGTGTAACTGCAGGGTAGCAATTCTGGCTGAACAATTACTTCCATGCTTTAAGTCTAGAGATGCTTATTTTTAGTTTGGTAGTTATTTTTCATTGAGGGGCCCTTTCAGGTGTCCTCTGGGCAGGACTGGATGTACCTCACACACTGCTCAGCAGGAGGTTGCTGGTGGGAGAGGCGGGGGTGAACGGATCCCCTCCTCACACTGGTGCGAAGTGTGTTATGTTGTGCAAGAAGAACCGCCACACTCCTGCACAGAGCCCTTCCCCATGGCAACTATGCCTTGCTCCATATCTTTTCACTGACCTGTTTTGCCTTTTCCCAATAATTTGGGTGACCTACATAAACTATCAAGTGGTATGGTAGTGGTCCTTTGCTCTACTGTGTGGGAGACAGTGATGCTACTGGGATGAGGGATGAGGGATCTACTGGATCAGTAGAAAGTGTCCTTTTGACTTCAGAGAAAATTTGGCTCATCCAGATTTTCTGGTGGCTGTTCTCAGGAGACAATCCACTCCTCCAACCATGAACAGAGGATAATGTACCACATACAAATTTAAACATGTTAAAAGGGATTTGTTGAAAGGAATAGAAATTTGTTTCGAGAAAACAGATGATCTTGATTCCAAGTCCACTGAAGTCAATGGCACTTGACATCTGATCAGTGGATTTTGGATGGGGTCTGAAGCCACCTTCCTTTTGTCTGTTTTGGTGTCACATCTTTAATCCTTTCTATTAAAACCTGTTGTTAAGGCTTGCACTTTTCCATTTTTTTTGCAAATCACTGAAAATCTTCCAACCATCATCAAATGAGCAATGAAAATATTTCACTGACTCATCGTATTTTGAAACAGCTTGATTCTTAAGTTTTCTGTATGAAAATAAACCCAAAGTTAATCCAGAGCGGTAATTACTGATTCAAGTGTCATATTTCCTTGTTTAAGTTCCTGTTAAAGCTGAGTTCTGATCTAAGGCATCACCCTACAGACAACTGTAGAAAATAAGGGAACCACAGTGCCTTTACTTTTCCCTGACTTTTCCTTTTCCGGTGACTGACTTTTTGGAGTATGTTGCATGCCGGACCAGTGTGTATGCAAGAATGAGAGCACTTTCATGGTAGTTGAAAGTCAAGTCACAGAAGATTTATGGCAATGATAGTGCTGCTCTTCAGAATTGTGTAATGGGAATGGAAAGGACCCTATTTCTGCCCACCATGGGGAAAAACGCAAAAGGGAACCTGAAAAAGAGAGGAAGAAGATGATCTGAAAGGTCCCTTCCAACCTAGGCAAGTCTATGATTTTAAGAAACCCTGGAGTTACTCACTGTGGTTCATTTTATATGGGGGCAAAGCTGAGACCATCACAGTCCTTGGTTAAACTTCTGCGCGTTGCACATAAGGATAAATCCCTTTATTGAGCACAGACAAACTTATTTACTATACATAGTGGTAAAGATTTGAATCCTTCTCCCTCTGGTTATAGCACTGGTACTTTTAGTGAGCAAAAGGGTCTCCTTGCACCAGTCAAAGGGACCCCTGTGGTCCAGCAAGAGTTCATCACCTGGTCATGAAATCAGGTATCGCTTCCACTTACAGTCCTCTCTTAGGATTCATGGGAGGAATGAGAGGGTTAAGGCTCTTTCAGGTGTCCAGGAGGTCTGATAGCTGCTACACTTCTCTGATTAACACCACCAAAATGCCTTCTGACAGGGATTTATTTCAGGAAGGGAGGTCAGCCCCCAAGCCCAGCGCCGTGGGGGACTGCCTGGCAGCACACACGGCTGGATCCAGGTGCATTAGATTCTCTGCATCCAATGCAAAAAAACCCCAACCCCTAAAACAAGCCAACCCCAACCCCTGGTTTCAATAATATTTTTTAAAGGTTCTGCTGCCTTTCTGGAAGTAGGGGGTAGGGTTGACGTTTTATTCTCCAACCCATAGTAGCTTGAAATCCACATTAATTGTTTTTCACATGCAGCTTTTTTTTTATCCATGAGCCGTGGCTCCAGGCATTTTAAGATTTTTTTCCTTCTCCCTCTCTCTCTCTCTTCTTACCATCCATTTTGGACAAGCAGGAATGAAGGGGAACCAGCTAGTCTGCCCATGTTCCATTTACAGGGGATTTGGGAGGGAAAAAAGCAAAGGAAAAGAGAGAAAGAGACGGGGAGGACTTGCCGATGAAAGAAAAGTGTTGGTAGGCAGTCAGCCTAATTTTTTGCAGTAGGACCCACACTTGCCGGATTATTGCCATCACTGTTTTCTTAGCTCCCACATAGCACCTGCCCCTCCTCCTTCCCTCCTTTCCTAGGTAATTGATATGCCGATATCAAAACAATGATGAAATTTAAATGCCACAGAAACCCACAGCACCCAGAAGAACTTTCTACGTCAGTTCTTCGCTCCATCCTGCATGCTACAAATTATTAGGAGGATTAACCTGCCGGCTGCTTCCTGAACACCACCTCTGCCAACTTCGACATGGAGCTGGCAGAAAGCCTCCAAAACGCTGCCGGCAGTCAGGGAGAGCAGCCGGGGTGGTGAGGCAGCCGTCCATGGCCGGCAGCGTTGGGGCTGGCAGTGGGACGAGGCCGGGCACATCCCTCCCGGGCGCTGGCTGGGTCTTGTTTCAGCCCTGGCCCCTGGCCAGAAAGCTGGGAGCGAGGAGCCGGAGGGCAGCCCAGCAGCCAGCAGTGGCCACAGCGGTGGGATGTGGGGCTAGGAGGAGTGAGCTGGGGGGCAGAGGGAGAAGGGGTTAGGTGAGGACGTCTGCTATCGCCCCTCCGCCACCCTCCGAGCCCTACAGGGAGCTGGTCCGGATGCTGCCTTGTGCTGGAAAGCCACCAATTGCAGCAGGGTCAGCACATCTTTCATGTCTGAGAAACGCCTGGCTGGCCATGGCATACTGCAGCCTGCTCCTCAGTTCCTGGCGGAGGAATGGCTCTCATCAGCTCTGCCTCACCACTGATGTTAAGGCAAGCCAAACCTCGAGAGCTGGGGTTCAGAGTGACCGAGGGAGGTGTCCTCTGCTGGTTGGTGTTAATGCGTGTGTGGAGACAGAAAGCACAGAGCATGCCATGCTCCCCTCTGTGCCTTCTCCAGAGCTGGAAGGGATGGCAGGGCAGCTGTGTTTGCTCTCACCTCTTAACCAGAGCATCTGCCAGCAGGACCCACTAGCAGGAGCTCAGGTTTATGGGCATACAGGTGTTGGTGGGCCTGTGCCACCCCTTTTGGCATCTGCTCTTTGCCTCTTCGTTCAGTCCCTGAGCATCATCCTTCCATAATCCTCCTCAGCCCTGAGCTGCCGAGCAGGCTGTGTGCCCCGGGGACTGTCACAGCATCCAGCTCTTCCATGGTGATCTGATCGATGGGAATTTGGTGCTGAAGTGCATGCACAAGCCTATTGCAGCGCACTTACAGAAAGGTAATTAACCAGAGACAGCCACAGGGACTCTCAGATGCAAACACAGAATTAATTTAGAAAATGGGCTTAAAATATAACTTCGTAAGTCAGGAGGAGGCACTAGACGGCCAGGGCTTCCTCCGGGACAGTGACTCGCTGCTGAACCTGCATCCCCAGCGGGACTGTTTGAGAACTGCATTACATTTGAATTAAATGAGGTTTAATAGCCTTCAGTTACAATCACTACTCATGTGGAGGAAAGACAGTATTAGTAGAAAGCAAGACTGGAAAAATGTGCCTCTGTCTGCCTGATAAACAGGATGAGCAACGAAAATCTGATAAACTGAATTTAGAAATGCTCAAGGAATTATTTGGCAGTGGTTTTATGGCAAACTTGGGGAGAGTCAGGTGGCTGTAAATCACCCCTTCAGGCATTACAGGTCAATTTAAATAGTGACATTTTATCAAACATAGCAATAAAGCCAGCTTTCAGAGAAAGTATGCTATTGTTCTGTGATCTCATTGGGCTCTATTGGAAAAGAAACAGAAATGACTGTCAGAACAGCATGTGGAAAGACATTGACTAAATGATTGCCCTTTGATTGAATGACCTGTTGGAATAGAAAGCTCCTCCCTGGGTCTAAGGGGTGCCATGAGCATTGGTCCCCTCCTGATCCTGAGTTCCTTTGGGAAGCAATGGAAGGGCTCTCACCCTACAGGCCCAGCAGACTCGCTGCAGGGCATGCAATGCAGCCTCCGAAGGTGGGCAGAGCCCCGCACAGTGGCAATGGGGAGTTTGTGCCGGTGAAATCATCAGCAAAGATGGAAGCAGCCATGGTCCTGAGGGGACCAGCACGGCCAGACAGGGCAAGAACATGACTGACTGCCCTCCTCCTTCCTCTCTGTGTAGCAGAGACTCCATGAAAGTACAACAGAAATCATATGTGTCCTGTGCTGGTGGAAAAGCTCTCCTGACAGAGAAGTTCGTTGCAGAAGGTCTATTTTCCCTCCTTTCTTTGAAAAACAAAGTATCTTCAGCTAGGACATCAGGAAGAACCCAAAGGAGACACAGCCCTGTCTCAGAGGAGGATACCAGCCCTGTCACACAAAGCTCCTTTCTTCCAATGATTGCTCCTACGCTGACATGAAAGCCTGGCTTCTAAGTAGCCATAAGCGTGATGGACTTTGTGTCCTGCCACTGTCTTTGCCAATGGCTGTTTCACGGAGGGATGTTATGGGAATGTACCTGCTGGCTGGCCGGGAGATGCAGAGGCGGAGAAGGTAAGTGAGGCCTCACGGGTGTCCTGCTCTAGCTGTTTCTCAGGCTGTGTTTGAAGGCTCACAGGATGGATTTCAGGTTAATCTGGTTCAGAGGAAGCCTCCTTCACAGTGTCAACCCAACTGATGCACATCACTCATGTCTCCCACTAACAGCAAGGAGCGGGCACTTCCTGGGCACAACACAGAACAGCCTAAAAACTACTCCTTTGAACATGACCCTGGTGTGACAGTAAGAATTATTGCCCAGGAATTGCTGATCTCAGCATGCCAGAAACAGCAGAAAGGGTTGATGGTGTTTGGTGGTGGCACCTTGGCACTGGGGCTTTCAGTCACACTGCAATGTCCCCATTTTCAAGCACCTAAAATGAGCACATGCAGTCTGAATACTTGCAATCTGCACCCACCCTCTTCATGTCTCTGGTGGGGCGTCCAAAAATCAGGCACTGAAAGTCAAGCCACGCTGGAAAACCTTGGCCTTTGTCCTTGTCCACTCCTTGCCTGCTTTGCTTTTTTACTAGTGAGAATTGTGCGATGATGTCTTTGCTTTTGAATCTCTCTTTGGGGATTCAGCTTGGTCACACAGTCACTTTTACCAGTCACAGTCTTGTTGCCTGTGCAGTTTGGTGAGCCCCAGCATGGTGGAAGATGCCCATTGCTAGAGGACTAATGCTGCTCCTTTCCATGAGACTCAAGAAAAAGCCCTGCATTATCCTCAGACACACTAAGTCTTAATTCAGTGTCATGTAGGTTGGTCCTTTTGTCCACTTGCGAATGACTGTGTCGCATACTGTTGCTAAGGGAAAAGGAATGTGGCAGCATGTATATGGCAGAGCACCAGGCACTGGACCTGATGGTGGGTTCAGGCTATGCTTTTTGTGCTGGTGGAAGATGCAAAAAGGCATAATTTGTCTGGCTGGGTCAACATCATCTTTTGGTCTGTTAGCTCAGGATCCAAATACCACTTTTACAGCCAGCATTTATGGATTTGCAAGGCAGAGTGGGCATACTGGTAACCATAAACATGCAGCCTGGAGGTATACTGGAACCTCTTGGGCACAGAGGAGGATACCCTATGCCTATGCAGGCACATAGGCATAGACAAATCCTGGTGCGCTGGTCATGCCTCTTTTTGGGGTCAGGTAAGTCATTCTATGTATCTGAGAGCTAGAGCTCTCATGGCGCAGACTGGGACTGAATTTTGCTACACTTCTGTTTCTCCCTATACAAAATTAGTAACATTTATACAGACAAATTGCAAAATGTAATGCATGTGATGCAGCAGTATCATCAGTGCTTCCTGTGGTCTTTACGTCTGAGGGGACTTTAACATCCCCACCATCTGAGATGGGCTGTATATTCTAAGGAGAGTGTGAATAATATACAGGGTAAAGAAATTACTCTCTTGATCAAACCACAAGGCTGTCTTTAAAATCTGGATCTGCAGCAAGTTAGAGAAGTCTCTCTATCCTCATGCCCCTTTCCTTAGCGTCAAAATCTCAGCTCAGATGTTGCCTTTGCTATGGGGTCTTGGCAGCTCTTGCACCCGCTCTAGACATTGTTTTGCTTTCTGCTGGATGTACACTCAGGATGACATCATGGCTATTTCTGGTCTCTGACAATAAACTCCTCTCTTTTCACAGGCAGAGGAAAAAGCCATTTCATATTTACAATTCCTTGACCCGCATGAAACTGATGTGCAGGAAAATGCGTAGAGTAAGACTCATCACATTGGGATGCAGTAGAAAGACTCGGTGCCAGAAAAGTCTCATGCTAGTCTAGGTACACTCATTACAGTTGTACTTCAGGCTACAGGTTACTGGGTGTGAGTATCACTGAAGGCTGGCATAATTTATAGTGGAAAATACACCTTAGAAAGGGAATTTCTTCTTCTGTACATCTAACGCTCATCCAGCAAACGATCTGGAGTACATCATGTAGTCAAATGGATTACCTTTTTATAAGTGGAAATGGAAGACCACTTAGCTCTTTAAATGAAAAGAGCTCTACAAATGTGGAATGTGCTGTGTCTGTACTCTTGTGGCAGCATAATGTAGCAGAGCTACGGATTCACGTAGCTCATGCATGTGAGTCTGCATTTAGTCTAGTCACCCTTTGGCTGCTTTAAAGCTTGGATCACTAGAGAGCTTTTAAACATCATTTTTTATAGGTAGTTATATATGACAGCCCTGGTTGTTCAGTGTGTCCGTGGATGTAGAACACGTACAGAGTGGGAATACAGCCAGGGAACCAGCCTAAGTAACACTATTCCCAGCTGCCTTATTCCGGCATATGTTGAAGATGCCAGGGGCCTCACAACTTTTGCTCTGGTTGAAAATTGAGCAATTAAGCTAAATTAGCCTGTATTAAGCTCTTGCTTACAGCTAGTTTTGGTACCTTTAAACCATGCTGGAGGCAGCAATGAAGACATGAAATATCAGCATGGCCAGAAAGAAGCCCAGTCTCCTCTGAGAGAGTCCTCTGGGGAATCTCCATCCTCAAAGCAGCTCAGATTTCCAGGACCTGGTGTGTGTGCCTCAGATTCCACAACATCCAGCAGGAACATGGGGATCTGGAGACATTTTGCAGTACATACCAATAAAATGACAGATTGTTATCAGAGGACACGCTGGCCACGTGCCTTTGCCCAAGAGATTTAGGAGGAGCTCCCAGAGGAGCAAGAGAAGTTGAGCCAGCTTCAGTCTGCACAGCCTCTGCTCACCCAACATAGACAGAGGCTGCTCTGATAAACTAACAGAAGGAAGAGAGGGTATAGCTGCTACAGGGTAGGGAGGCCTTAAATGCCCAATTTACTTCTGCAAATGGGCTTTCGGCAATACTGAGATGTCACCTATTTTACCTGGGTCCTATATAAGGGCAGAAGGGACCACCAGATCTGAATGCAGCCTGTGACTCATATAAAGACATTTCAATAGGCAAGCCTTCTTTAATTGATTGCTTTAAACTCTGCCTGAAATCTACAGGGTAATGTTGATAGCTGGTGGCTTTTGCTGGGCAACCAGCACCTTCTTCAGGTATCACTACTTGATGCTGTGACTGTGCTTGGAAGTGGAGGAAAAAGCACGGAAATAGGACAGAAAAAGGGACAGATACAAGTCAGACGCTACTCAGTTTGTACGAATGAGACCATTCTATAAACAGCCCTGACACTCTTGCTCATGATGATGTGTTCATTCAGTAGGGAACTGGGACATTTTTACAGTATTTTTGAAGAAGGAGTTTGAGTTGCTATGTATGCTTAGAGTGGGACGTGCCAAAAATGGGAGGGTTTGCTCTCTTTTTGCTGTTGCTCTTGGTTTGGTTCCCTGCCAGGTTTGCTGTTAAGCCTTAGGTGGGATCTCTCCTTGGGGTCAGCTGGCACAGCTTCCCTTTAAAGTGTGATTGCTTCTGATGCTTAGCTTGGGGAGATTCAGCTCATTCATTTGCTGAGACTGCTGAAGGTCCTTGGCAGACATTACACTGTCAATCCTCATGGATTTCCAAGCTGTCTCAATGGTGGGCCCCTGAAATCATGGCAGGTCAAGGTGTTTCTGTAGCACTTGAAGACCATCAAAGCATCATTTTCAAGAAAATCAAAACCGCTACCCAGGACTGAGTCAGCAGCTGTTTTTTCCGTTCATCAGCTGATCAGAAATGTGGTTGTTTCTTCATACCCTTAAATGTTGTTACTTGCTATGGTCCCTGAAGGTTTTGCTATTTTCCATTTTGAGCATACTGAAATGCCAAGTTCCCAAAGCAGCTGAAGGAGTGAAAGATGCGCTCACCCACGAACAGTAAAGTATTGGTTTGAGCCCTGGGCAGAATTAAACACCCTTCTCAGGAAAGCATCCTAACCAACCAGCTGTTGTAGGCTGAATTGTTCCCAGTGGTTTTTCATGTTCATTTGGATTTCCTTAGTAAATTTTGCAGCCTGCTGCAGCAGAGAGATTGTACATGAGAGGATAGCTTTATCACCTGGTGCTTTGGGTACCACACTAGGAAGAACGTCCCATCTCTACAATGATATATATCCAAATGCAAAGTAAATGTATATGCAAAGAGGCACAGTGTCAGCAGAAGCAAGCAAAAGCAGCAGGCCACAAAACACCCACCAAAACCCAGAGCAGTGTGGTAGGAGATACAGGTGAGAATATCTGCTGGTAGAGAAAGGGCTTGAACCAAGGTCTCCTGCATCCTGAAGTATGCATCCTGGATGGAATGCTATTTCCACTGTCATGACACCTGTAGCAAACAGTGTTGACACTATTACTGCTTGAATTTAAACTTTATCACAAATGAGTACTAAAAGTTGCTGTGGATATTATGAAAAGGTTTATTCCAACATTTCCAAATCATTATTACTTGTTATAGCCAAATCTATGTGCTTAATCCACAAATATTTTCAGCTAGTGCATCTTTTAGTGAAAGAAGGCTTTGACGGGATTTTTTTTTTCTCTTTGTCCTGAACTGATCAGCTGAAAGACATGCCATATACTTTAAGAAAAAAAATTGGTCTGTTTGGGCAGGAAAATAAAAATAAATGAGCTTCCATTTCTACTGAGTCTTTCTTTACCTCTGTTTCTTGTTTTTTTCTTTACTGTCAGTTCTTCTTTAGTCTCAAACTTTCTCTGCTTTTCTATGTTGCAGCCTAGATCCATCCTTTACTTCCTGCCATCATGGCCTTTAATTCCCGCTGTTCACAAACCCAATCCTACCCCTGTAGCCCACACCTGCTCTCTGTCTTCTCATCCCTGATCTGTCATTCATCCCTGCCCTCTGCATCCCCATCTCTTTTTCTTCCCTCATTCCCCTTCTGCTGGTATATTTTTACCAAATTAGTATAAGATTGTGTGTAAGAAATTACCCCTAAAGAATATTAGACAATCAAATAGTAAAGGAAATGTCCAAGCATGGCAGACTGTACTTCTCTGGGTCATTATAACATTCCTTACCTTGTTCTATAAAGCGTGAGTCCAAAAGCCAAGTGATCTGCAGAACTGAAAAATGTGACACTTACTCTTTGTGCTTTCTGTCTTTATAAAACGAGACTAGACCTCTTGGAAAGTGTCCATCGGTAGCCTTGAAATCCCTCCTTTACAGCACAAGCACAGTACCGCAGTGACAAAGTAACTGTTGTGCTTTGCATCTGAAAACAACAAAGCCCGGCTCTGCAGTGTCATGTTCCCACCATTATGCCTGTAAAATCTCTTAAAGACAAACATGGGAGTAGTGTTGGCACTGCAGGACTAGTAGTGCAGTTTGTAAACAAATTCCCTGATAATTTCCACTTACTGCTCACTGGTTGTATTTGCAGAGCGGTTCTGGCACATGAGAACGAGATTTCCTTCGAAGGCGACTAAACCGGAGGGTCTGCTCCAGGTGAGCATCAGCAGCCCTCCAGCACCCAGGGGCACATGAATGACTGGTCATTTGGGCAGCTATAAGCCACATCCATGATAGGAACATTACAGTCCAAAGAACAACCCTTGGATGTGCATAGGGTAGATGCTGCTTTGATCCACTGATCCATCTAGCATGACCTGCTCATGTCTTGGATCTCTAATGCCCTGACCCCTGAAGTCCTACTCCCAGGCACCCAGCACTTTCCATCCCCTTACAGGGAGCACAGAGAGCTCACTCAGGGACAAGAAGGTGGCAAGATGCCTAAAAAGCAGATGATAGGATGCTCGGATTTGCAACACTTCTGTCTATTTGTGGCCCTGGTCCCTGTGGAAAATGCATTCCTACTCACTGAAGCTCTTCTAAGCCTTTCAATCCTAGTGCTTTAGCTTGAGTTTTATGATGCCAGGGGGATTGTGCTCACTAGCCACTGATAACCCAGGCAATGAATTCATGTTGTTTATGCCCTAAGATCTTTTCTGTAATAGAAAAACTCCGTAGACAGGACCTAGAGGGCTGATCACCACCTTGGGAACCCCACCGACAGAAAGATGCTGACAAGCCGAATGTAATCTGTACAAGAGCAGGAGGAATGAAAGGGGAAGGACAGGCTTCTGCCAGAGGGACAGAGAAGTAAGTCTGATGTGACTGACCATCAACTGGAGAGAAATACTGACGGTACACTGATGGTACGCGAGTCGTGGTGTGGTTGTTCGAGGCAGTACAGTGTGCAGCGCAGCTGAGCAAAAGAAAGCCATAACTAAATGCCAGGAAAAATGAAATGAAAGAAGAAATGAAAGAATTTTAGGGGTTTTCCAGCTGCATTAAGAAACATAATAATGGATAATATAGGAATATCACAGCATTCAGAGGGAGAGAGATGAGAGACTCTTTTTTCCATCTACGGTTTCTGTATCTTTACAGACCATAAAACAGAATGTGCTGACCTGCAAAGCTGAGATTTTTAAGGGAAGCAAATAAACACATACATAGTTGCATATGAATGAACAGTCTGTAGCAATAGGCCAGATCAAAAACTTTTTAAAGACACAGAACAGACACTAAACTCTGGGGAATATCTCTAACTATGGTCAAATCATTTCATAGTTTTCCATTCTGGGCTTACTTGGCTCTTCACCAGGTCTCGGCCATTCTCAGAGATGGGACACTGAATGACTGAATAATGACTGAGATAATGCTCTTCCTCGGTTTAAAAACAGAAAGCACCGGAAAAGCATGAAGAGAGATAAGCAGTGCTTAAGAGGAAAATTCAGAATGATCCAGGAGTTAGTAAGGCTGGGAATATTTTTTATAGCTTTGCGATTCTGTCATCGGACAAAATTCTAAATACATTCCTGACAGATGAGATCCCCAAACATCTGGAAAGATATGAGCCGATAAGAAGCCACTTATTCACATTTCATAAAGGATAAATTTAGACATTTCCAACAGCTGGAGTGCCTGTGAGACTTGGGCAGAGCCGTGGACACAAGCTGTCAGAAGTTCAGCAGGGAAACAGCCCGGCAGCCAAGCTGGAGGCCAGAGCTTTACCTCGCTGTCGGCAAGGGGAGGATTTCCCAAGTGGAAGGGGCTAACAAATTTGCCCCATGTCCCGCACAGACCATTGCAGATCCCTGTGGTGGGAACAAATTGCTATAGCTCCTGTTGGCCAGTGGTATCCTAACCCCGCTATAGGTACGTGGACAGAAATGTCTACAGGAGTCTGTAGACTGAAATAACAGCTTTGAAGCCTATCCATCCCCAGTGCCTCCCAGAAACCTGCTGCTTTGGGGAGAGGATTTCTAACAACCCTGGCAGGGACACAGAGTGCCCCCAGGTCCCTTTTTTGTGCCAGGGTCCAGCCAGGACAAACCTCAGACCACAAACTGGGAGGTATTTTGGCACCTTGCTGTCCCTGCCTAAATGTGTCTGAGCTTTTGGAAACCAGGCAGGAGTGGGAACACCACAGGACAAATGGCTCAGATTTTTAATGGGGTTTAAAATAGGTTTGAAATCAAAGAAGATGAGATCCAGTGATCCAATGTCGGCTGACGTTCCTGAGAGGCAGCCAAAAAAAACAAGCTGCCGTTCAGAAACCCAGCGAAGAACAAAGGAGAGAAGAAGGAGCTGAAGGGGAGAATGGAAAAAAAGCATGACGCCACCAGCTCAAAATGTGTATTGAGTAGAGTACTGCCGTGTCAGCACTGGTGTCTAATGAGGTCAGGTGAAAAAGGATCTTTCATTTGATAAAAACATGCTGATGTGTTTGAAATGTCTTTGATTCTAATAATAAAATAATTTCTAATCTCTAAACACGTGTTAAGCCATGAATTCCCTTCCCAGATTTGATGGAAACAGAACAAATTTGGGGGTTTGACATGGTTTAAAAGGCGTTAAAGGGGTCATTTCTTTCTCCTCCCATCCTCCAGTGTATAAAGCAATATTGCCTTCATGTTTGCTGATCTAAACTGAAGTATCTCCCTTACCCTGTAGTCTTTGTTTCTCCTTCCTAGTGCAGAAAGGCCAGAGAAAAGGAAGAAGCAAAAATGAGTCACTTGGTTTTTTCTACAATGGCTTAAGTAAAAAAAAAAAATTATGCTTCTCTGAAACTATGTTTTTTAAGGCATTTCACTAAAAATTCTGTTCTGAAGTGTTTCACCAGAAAGTAATACTTATTTTGATCTGCTCCTTTATTTAACATACAGCATGTTCCCTGTTACTGCAGCAATACATCACTAAATCTGAGCAAACTTTGAAAGGCAAGGAGATGTGGAACACATTGGGTTTTATACATTTTATAAAGAGGAATGCAGACACAATGAAAGTAATCAAATTATCCCAGCCTGCAAAGGAAGGCACAGGCAGAACCAAGAGCCGGGAGAAAAGTCAACAATGACTCATTAGACTGCAGTTGTGATGGGTTAGTCCCCTGTCTTCATCTTCAGGGCAGTGATTTATATTTTCTCTTTTGGGACAATGGGTTTTTTCAGTGAGTAATTATATGGGTTTATCTGTGGCCTCCTACGCACAGAAGCTCTGTATTTTGTGGAAAGCAATGTCCGGTGGGATTGATACTGAACTGTCTGACAGCAGATTTTGGTGTTTAGTGAGCAGCAATGACTGCTTGAAAGCAAGAATGGATATGAAACACAGGTTGGGTTTCTTTTCCCTATTTAATTTTCAAGATCTATTCTAAAAAAAAGAAGACTAAAGCACAGTCCCCAAAACCCAGCAACTGATTTGTGTATGTCCACATAACAACAGTAACATTCATGATGTTGCTGGGACATGCGCTGTCTTTACGGGCTCTTGGTGTAAGAATTTTAATTTATCTTAAGTTAAAAGTTTAAAGCTTGTGCTAGCTTGTTCCGAAGACCTTTTGTAATATTAACTGAATTATGTCAAGTATTTTCTGTCAGCTATAAGATTTGTCATAAATCACAAGAAATCTTGTAATAATGTAGTTCTGAGTATTATGTCTCAAAAAAAAGCCCCTTTCATAATGGGAAATACTGTCTTATGTTTTTTAATGTCTTTCTTTCCTCCCTTCCCTTGGGCTGTGCATTTTTTTCTTTCTTTTGTCCTTTCTATGGAAATTAAAGCTTTCCTTTTGACTGACTGAAGAAAATCAACTATTTAGTTAAATTCTATGTTTGTATCTTCTTTATCTCCCTGTAATAGAGGCAATTTCCTTTCATCTGCACAAATATTTAGTACACTGGACTCCACATTTACCATTTAGTTTCTCCTCTGTAATTTCCAACTTGAGATATTTAGCAAAGATGGGCATGGGTGAGCTTACGGAAAAGACTTCTAGATGCTGGGGACATTCATCCCAAACCTATCTCTTGCTAATGACCAACATCCAACCCAAAATAACAGAACCAGGTAATACTGCCTGTTGGAGCAGATTCTCCTAACATAAAGAGATCTCCTAGAAGCCACCCTTCCTCTGGTATACCCTCAGGAGGCCCAGGGCAGAAGGTGCCATCCCACTGGCATGAGGATGCCCAGAGCAAAGGTAGGGAAGCTGAGCTGGACCACTTGCCTGTTTGCAAAGGTTTATTTCCCTGGGCAGCACTGAGCAGTAAGCCAGGGCCACGCACTTTGGTTGGTAACACTGAAGGAGCACGTGAAACGGGAGAAAGGAGACACTGGCACTAAATAAAGCCAGTTAAGGTTTGTCTTTGAGGAGGGAATTCATGCAGGACCAGCTGACGGGAGAGGCTGTGTCCCAGCTGATATTAGCACTCCGTGGTGACTCAAGGTGGGCGGCAGCTTTGGCTAAGCTGAACTCAGCACAGTCACTGGGAGGTGGCCATTTACTTGTTTTGGATTGAAACATGAAAGGAGCAGCTGCTGCAGCCTCTTCAGTTTCAAGAAAAGCCTTGCAGGAGTGCACAAGCCTTTAGGGAATACGTCTGTGCAAGGCTTGCACGTCGAGTCCCATACTGGAGACTTTGATGTACTTCTGCAGCAGACCAAGATCCCTGTTTTGATCGTGTTGCTTCACCTCTTCTCCCTTCTCTCAAAGAGCACTGCCCCTGTCACTGGGTGATGGTAGGCTTTGAGGCCGGTCTGATCAAATGTGAGTCCTTGTTGGGAAGCAGCTGAGTCCTGCTCAGAGCCACCTCAGCGTATGAGCCTCACCTTCAAGGAGGGACAAGCGGACTTGGGTGAGGCTGTCAGGTCATCTCATGAGACAGAGGCAGACGCAGCAATGCAACGGATCTGGAGCTGATTCTGGGGATCTGCTCCAGAGCCTTGCTCAATGTGGGCTTTAGACCCTAAGTATCCCTGAAATTCCACGTAGCCACTCAAAAAGGCTTTGAGCAGCAACTAAGTGACAAGCGGGAGCCTAGTACCAGCCCTCTGCAGATCCCCCAGTCAGAGCCACTCAGGGCAGTCACGCAGCAGAGAGTGTTTTGTTTTGTGAAATTAGTCTGAAGCATTTGTGATTGATTTTTTTTTAAACATTAGCTGACTATATGGGCAAATAATTTTCCAGTTATGAGTGTCCTACAAAATGTTGGCTACCATGTTGCTCTAATGAACCTTTGTGACTGGGGTGCCTGGCGGGTGAGCTAGTGTGGTTTCTGATTCCCTTAGCAAACACCGATGTTTCCTAGCATGAGCAAGTTGAGCGGTGAGCAGTGACTAACGAACAGCTGGTATGAATTCTTGACGCTCCTGGAATCCAGAAATATGTTGATGAATTCTGGCAGAAGTCCAAATATTTGCAAAGAAATTACTAAGGTGGTAATGAACTACAGCTGACTGGCTTATTCATGTTTAGAGGCTCAGCAGTTTATTCCAGCATTACATCCAGCATGTCTGGCCCAGTTCTAGATCACCTCTTCGCATCTGGAAGGTGGTGGGTGCCTGGGGATGCTACAAGCACCGCTGCAGGACGGGGACCCACGGGAATACCGATGCTTGGCTGCATCACACACATGCTCCATCTCAAGGCAACCAGGACTTCTGGCTTGTGTGAGAGTTTCAAGAAGGGAAGATGCGCAAGCAGCTTCACAAACACTGACCCGGGGAGAGTAGGTACCACACAGAAGATAGCAACTGAGCATCAAATTAGGAAATGTCAGTGGCCTCACCTTGCATAAGGAGCAGTGCAGAGAAGACTGAAGTTGGTGAAGGAGATGGAGAGACTGCCAGGCCAGCAGGGACTGCAAGATTTAGGATTAGGTCATTTCAAATGGGAAGAGGATTATTCTCTGGAAATACAGCTCATAGATGAACAATAGAGAAGGATGGGAAAAGTCTATGCTAAAGAGCATAGATTCTATACTGTGAACATACGTATTTACAGATGCTAATAGGCACCGGCAAATCTTGGCTTCTTCTACTGGGTCACCTTTGAAAATGGGACCTGGGGTGACTTAGAATTTGTGAACACACTGCCTCCTGATGAGGCATATGCTAGATTTATATCAATGGCCTGCACTGATTTCAGTAGGGTTTCTCTTGACGTGCACAAATATGACCAGATTGTCCCTCGGACAATCTTTCTGCAACAGCTGGGCATGTATCTGGCTTGTCTTCCAGCCCTTCCATGCAAACATATACATCCATTACCTATGAAGACAGGCACATTTCCCAGCATGGGCTGAGAATGCTGCTTTCAAATTTTATTCTATAGATTCAGGCAGGCGTTTCAAATAAAACAAAACTCGACCCAACAAATGGCCTCCCTTTTCCTTTCCCTTTTTTTGAAAGAGATTTATTCTAATGATAAATTAATTTAACTGTCAGGCAAAACCACAGATAGGCGAACATGACAGATTGATGTAAGCAGATGGAATCGTGTTTGGTTTAATCCACAATTAGTAGGCACAGACAGCAGCTACAGCCTTTTTGTGCCACTTTACAGGAATCAAGCACTCTGAAACTTGATTGGAATTATGTCATGGGAAATAAATAGCCCAGATCAAGCCAGAGATAACAGAGGGTGCAAGGCAATGGGGATACAACATTTCTTCAGGCAGAAAAATATATCTAGAAGTCATCAAATGTAACAAATCCAACAACTGAGAGGAATAAGATGACTCAGGGTGATGTTTTGGCTGTTGCTGACCCCCCGTCAGCCAGCAGCAAACGTCTCCACAGCATTTGGGAGCAGCAAGAAACATAGCCATGAACTAGCAAGAGGTTTTTCTTGGCAAGGGCTATTTTTCTGCTGCTACAGCTGCTGGCCTCCTCCTCCTCCTGCCTCACCATCAGTGCCAGACATGGACCCCGCGGATGCCGCAGAGACACAAACCTCACCATCCATGGGCCATCTCCACTGCACGCACCCGCAGGCTGGGGGCTTTCCGCTGACATGCAGGGGCTTTTGGATCAGGACAGGGTTTTGTTCGTGTGAAACCTTTCTTTTTTTTTTTGGTTTGCTCACATTTGGAAAGAGAAACTGACGAAGTTCTCCCCTCTCTCCCCACCAAAGCCCCTGACACTTTTGTCATGAACAAGCCAAGAAAAGCAGCAGTGTTTTGGTAAAAGTGCCGGCTGGCAGCAGGTGACATTGGGTTTCTTTGTTAAAAGATGATAGAGCTTACGTTTTCCAGGAGAAAAAAAAAGTCTTATTGATATAATAATATCATGCCAGGCAGACAGCCCTGCTTGTGTAATCCGCTTTGAGCACAATGCCGTGTTGTGGCTCGAGCATTGTTTCCAGCTGAAAAGTGGCTGTGATTTGCCTGGTCAAGGACGTTATCCTGACTGATGGGTCTACAAAAGGAGACAGCATGTGTGGCGGGCTGAGAGGCTGGGGGAGTCCACCTGAGGGGATGGAGCAGGGACCAGGGTACGGGAGCCCTCCCGCACACACACCTCCCTCTTGTGCGCTGAGAAGGTGATGTGCTCCTGCTTCCCCAGTGCAGCATGGATTAACAGCAAGGCTCGTCAGATTAAGCAGTTTCTACTGAAGGGCGCATGGCCAGAGCAGAGGAGAAGGAGGAATCCAACTGGAAAAGCTACCCCCAAGACCTCTTTATGTTTTGATATGCCATCAGAAACATGATGACATCTCTGTTTGGAAAGACTGAAGGTGGATGGTACCTGCCCCAGCCAAGATTTTCTTCCCCTGCAGCAGTCAAGATGTTTTTGTACCTGTTTTCTATGGGGTTATTGCTGAAATCCCGGTATGCCAGGGATATAGCAAAGTTAGTTCACAACTGCAATGGCAAACTCACACTACCACCAAGACCTTCTTCCTTTTCTTGCTTTCCCACCAGGGCTGTAGAAGTACTCACCTTAGACACTGAAATGGCCCTTTGCTCTCAGAGCTGTGATCCCTGAGAAGTCCACCATCGAATCATAGAATCTTCATGGTTGGAAAGGACCTTTGAGATCATTGAGTCCAACCATACACACACGCACCCACACACACCCCCCCCAATCTCTGCCACTAGAGCATGCCCTGAAGTGCCAAATCTATACATTTCTTAAACACCTCTAGGGATGGTGACTCAACCTCCTCCCTGGGCAGGCTGTTCCAGTGCCGGGCCACTCTTTCAGTAAAGCAATTCTTCCTAATATCTAATCTAACCCTCCCCTGCCACAGAAATGTTGGGCATTTAGTTTAATTGGTCACTGACAATTGTGAAGGCACTCAGGTTTTGGATGAGTACTTTCTTACTTGGCAGAAGTGGAAATAGAAAAAATGGATTAATACTAGACTACCGTATAGCAGGTGGATCTGCCATTACGCTCCACCACTAGCACACCATCTTGTTCAATCAGATGTCCCAGAAGTCACAGTAAATGACAGAAACCATGAGCAAAGCTGTGCTAATTATGCACATAGCTAACAAAGAAGAAAAAGCTTTTTAAGGTTCAAATTAAAACATATTGATAGTTTCTGCCTATCTAGAAATAGCAATTAGCTGCAAGGGGAATGTTGGCATTTCTAAATCTGGCAGCATTATAAAAAAAAAAAATTAGACACTGTTTGCAAAAATCTTTGTATTTTTTAAAAAAATTACTTTTGCTGTTTACTGGCTACTGAAAAGCCAGTTGACACTCTCAAAAGGTGTGATGAATGTGACAATATTTCTTAACAATGAGTTAAAAGATAGCACCATATTGTAAGCAGGAATCTACCTTTGGTTTAGATCTCTAAATTGCCCCTTTACCTTCTATCTCTTTTTGACTTTGTTACAGTTCAGGTGAACTCAGAAGCACGTCACGACTTCAAGACGGTGCTCCTGTCTTGCTTTGAACCAGACATTGGTTCTGTGGCAAAGATGATGAACCTTGTGGGCATTTCTGTCCCCTGATGGGCTGAGCTTTGTGTTTGCAACATAGCTAGAGAGTTATGAAGTTGTTAAAACTTTGTAGCAGAAACTCTGCTGCAAAGTTTTGCATGTATGTGTACTAACCTTTCTCCAATTGTAGAGCATTTGTCATTGGCAAAATAGTGTCTTCTACTTAACATGGTTTATTGCAACCATTTGTGTTGTAATGATCCTCCCTAAGTCATTTGCAAAACCTTCTTTAGGGATAAACTCAGCTGTCAGCTATGAAGTGATAAATCTGGCTCATACTGAAGTCTTAGACCAGTCATTCGTGGGTCTCACATCAGCCATTTAAACAGAGGCTGAGTTTCACTCAAACGTGAGATGAGTTTAGGGATCAGGTGGATAAGCAGAACAAAGAATAAACCAAAGAAGAGAATTGTTCTTTTTGGAGCTTGATACCTCAATCAACATCCTTCCTCTAGAGAAAAGTATTTTGGTGTTTTACTGATGATAAATGAGCATCTGCACCAGCCCAGCCTGAACTATCAGCATTTTCATTATGTATTCAGGGTATGGCACTAGGAGATGGTGCTGTGCAGATGGCCAGCACACATGCTCTGCAGCATCAAAGTCCTTCTCTGTCCTCTGGACAGGAATTTGAGGGTTTAAATGCCAAGTAGCCCTGTGCTGGTCTTCAAAATCAGGCTGGTTTTCCCTCTCTGCATGGAAAAAATGAGTGTGAAGTGCTATGCATGTAATTAAACGAAGCTCTGCTCCAGACACTCAAAACTGCCAAGCTGAGGGTGGCTGTGACAGCAGTTGATTACTGAGAGAAGTGCATCACCTGCAGTCTCTGAGACCACTCCTAGCTAAGGCAGATAATTTTTTGACAACTTTCCATCCAGCACTGACCAGGCCTGAACACGCTTAATTAGGGAGATCTGATGAGTGCAAAGCCCGAGGTTGTATAAGTCTTGCTTCTAAATTTGGACACATGCTTTGAACTAGTAATACAGGAGTTAAAAGCATCACGTAAACAGGATTAGACTTGGCTCGCAAAACCTTGGCTTCTTCCTTGTTTGAGGGAATAAGAGACAGCAAGAAAGCACACAGCAGAGCAGATGCTTCAGACAAAAATGGCTTGTAACTCTAAAAACACAGCTTTCAACATCCACCTCCGAGCATGTAAGAACATGGTGTGCCTGGGGTCCCGCGATGGGCGTCAGCCCTCGCAGGTGGGATGAGGTGCCTGGGAGGGCAGTGGCACTCAGCTGCAGCGGGAGGGAGCCTGCCCACGGCCCCCGCAGGGCACAGGCCTGGCCCTCCCATTCGGAAATACCTGCCCGTGGGACGGCGTGGCACGTTTGTGGTGACCAGAGCAGCCAGTGCTATGGAGCAGCCTGGGAAGATGCAGCATGGTCCAACCTCCCTGCTTGAGAGGGAGGTCAGGAAATCCAAGGCCCATACAGAGAAGCTGGCAAAATCCACCCAAGTGAAACTTCCAGGTGGAAAACAAAGGAAGTGTCCAGGAAAAAAATCTTGTGAAGGTTTACCCCATGGCTGTGACACAGCAGTCTGGTTGTTCCCTGGATACAGATCTTCTGTTGCTGCACCAGAGAGAGAGCAGCTCTGGGGAAAGGGACCTGGGAGTCCTGGTGGACAACAGGATGACCATGAGCCAGCAATGGGCCCNGCTCTAAGGCGGCCCTGCTCTGGCAGGGGGGCTGGACTAGATGATCTCCAGGGGTTCCTTCCAATCTGTCCATTCTGTGATTCTGTGACCTCAGAGGTCATGGACTGGGCAACCACAGGGCTCGGAGCAGCACCTCTGACCAGGGTACAGACGCAATGCACCACTCAGAGATGCGGTACAGGCATTTATCCAGGGATTTGCTGTCTCAGCAGGAGTGCACAAAGAATACGTGGAGCTCGATATGTTTGAAAACATGTCAGACAGCACTCACACCCATGCACCAACAGATGTGCACAGCTTAGTACATTCCATATATCTCGAGTATTCAGGAGGGGAGTAGCTTTCCAAGAGAGTGTCTTCATGTGTCTATATTCAGACTAGCACATGAGAATCCAGCTTCTGATCTGACCTCTCATCATTTTCCTATAAAAATACTAAATGATAATTCATGGTGCCTTCTGAATTATATGACCATGGATGCCCCCCAGTTTTGTAGCTCTGGGTGACACGGATGCTCTCAGAAATGTATGTTCATGTAATTCCTGCACAGTTTCCAGCATCGATCTCACTGAGCAGAGATCTCCCAAGCCAGCCAGAATCCCTTCATTTGCATTTCTTTTTAAGAGAGAGCTAAATCCCCTTTCTGTGTTATTTTGTCTTCTTTTCTTTTTCTCATTTATCTGTAGATGTTGCAGGACTGTAGTAGAGTGCTTAGAAGAAATCTCCCAGCTGATGAACAAAAGACAGTATTTAATTTAGTTACTTTCAAGTAATCCAGTCAAGCCATTCAGACATGTGTTGCCAAACAAGATCATCAAGGCTAAGAGGCTTGTATATATTATTCCTATTGTTCTGGTGAGTTATTTGCCTTGTACTTAGAGCAGTCTGTAAACTATTTCTCGCTACATAATGAGAAGGAATTTTACACTTGTAAAGAATTCTCCATGCTTCGGTTTACAGATGTGATTTAACAGTCCTTGCCTTCAGAGAGCTTGATGGAGAAATATCTGAGGTATCTAAAATATTATAAGAGAGGTCAGAAACGGCACCGAGAACTTAGGGCTGGCAGTTTTTCTGAACTCATTCAGCCTGCTGCAGTCAAAGAAGTGCTTTGACTTTGGGAAAGAGTGTTTAATGGGCTTGGAAGGAAGTGTACAAAAGCCAAAAACATCTCCTGAAGAGTTTGAAAAACATCCTCTTTTTTTCTTTACATGTGGTTTGGGTTTTTTTTTCCATTGAAAAGTACTTTTAGTGGAACATATCAA
This sequence comes from Rhinoptilus africanus, assembly GCA_013400135.1. Taxonomy (NCBI): domain Eukaryota; kingdom Metazoa; phylum Chordata; class Aves; order Charadriiformes; family Glareolidae; genus Rhinoptilus; species Rhinoptilus africanus. The sequence continues at coordinate 71,590 of VXBO01006244.1, read as the reverse complement.
AATGGCTTGCTGTGAACCCTTTCCAAATGTTATTAAAATACATTTTATATATAGCCTCCATATCATAAAGTGTGAAGACTCATCTCCTGAAACCATTTTTTCCCTTGTCTTACACACTTCCATATGAACGCACACCCAGAAAATGGAGCTGTTCATGCACTAGGAAAAGTAACATCTGCTCCTTCTTTTGCTCTGAGGAATATCAGGTGAGCTGCTGTTTGTTGCATTCATAGAGGTGGTGACCCTTAGCATCAGTGTCCTCTAAAGGATCCTTCTCTTCTGTGAATTCCTGCTGACTCGCTTCCCTCCAGATTCCTGCATTTCACCAGGTACTTTTGGCTTCAAACCATATTGGATTCTGCCTCACTTGCAAATCCGTGGTCTGGATCATAGAGAGAACATTAGAGCAGGTATTTTATTTGAGATTTTAAGATGCATGTGTCACTGGGGGGCTGCAACCAACACAGCTCTGTTAGTGTCTGTGAGATGCAACGCTGAAATCTGCTTCTTTGGACTATCTCTGTTTTGGCTCAGTCAAGTTTTATCTTTCTTTTTTCATTGATCTTCCCAAGTCATTTCAAATTCAGTGCAGAAAATGAACCTGGAAGCAAAGCACCTTTTTTCTAGTTATGGCTGTACTCCTGCCTACACCGCTGATTATAATTCCTTCTTCACAAAATTAGATTTTCTTCCTTTAGCAACTGAGCCTTCCTGGTGGGAAGGACAAGGTACTTCTGTGGTTTATCCCAACAGCAAACTCTGACTTTCCCTGCCTTTGACAAAGCACACATCCACACCCACAGCCATTTCTTTGCTCTCCTGTTTGAGTGTCCCATGAAGGACAGCATCTACGGGTTTTTCATGTCTTTCTCAAGACAGTTTGGGAACAACACGTGCCTGGTTTATCTGTGTCTCACCACAGTCTTAGACCATGTCAGCCGGCCTTTTCATTTGGATGTAGTTTCTTTTTCTCTCTTTTCACCTTTTTCCATCAATAGCTAAGTTTTAGGACAACTGGACAGTACCAGCTGTCACTTGCCAGTAGTTGGTGTCACCTTGATGTATATCTGCTGGGCCTCTATTTTTACAAGAGGTCAGTTCCTCTTGCTCTCTGGACAGACTGCACGTGTTGTGAGGAGCAATGTAAAACTTAGATCTATGTATTTGGCTTCCTCTTCAACAGCTATAGTTCTGAAAACTGACTGACTTTGTATCAATTCTGCCTGATAATTTTAATTTCCACATTTGTCTTTGAGCAATTTTTCTGCCTGCAGCACATCCAAATTTCACATTTTCTACTGATGTCATTGAAATGTTCCTCTTTTTCCAGTTCATCAATAAAGTTGTTGAAAATCTTTCATTAGCTTTCACTATGATTTACTATGTGTTGTTGCTTCCATGACTAAGGGGGACTATTAGCGGGTCTGGAATGTCTCCAGTGTGCCTGGAATATCTCTGTATCTCCACAGTTTAAGTCCTGCCTACAAGACAGGCTGCTTAGAAGACAGAAATAACAAAATAACACAGTTTCAGATCACTGCATGTGGATTCACCCCTTCCCATTTCCCTCCCTTCTGAAACAGAAGTTGTTTCTTTGGGATTTTACATCCCCCCAAAACTTCAGCGATAGCCACGAGCCTTCCCTGACCACAACACTCAAGTACTTTGAGAGCTGTGGCTCTGAGTCTTCATTCTTATTTCCAAAGCAGTTGAGCTATGGGAACAGCACAGTGCAATGATTCTTATTATTTATTTACTTATTTATGGCTTGAATTGTTTTTTACTTTCTTTGCTGACAAATTGGGTCTTGCTGACATTTGTTCTAGAGCGACTGTCTCCATTTCTGCTAGATGGCATTTATCTGCAGTAGTGCTGAAAATTACTTCCTTTAGTGAAGCCGTTTCTCATTTCTGCATTAAAATGTGTAGAAAAATCATTAAATTTTCATTGTCTACCAGTATGTAGCGAGACAAAGACCTTATAAATCAACTGGTTTGCTCTTTCTGAGTCTAATGATTAAACCAGAAAAGATCGGTTAGAAAACATGCAGTCCAGGGTTTCAGTTTGTATAGAAAATTGCCTCTGATGTCACACAAGATATCAAAGCAAAGAAAGCAAAAGGCGAAATATGTGACCTCCCATGTCTTGCACCCATCCCGTTAGAAGAACGGCATCTCTCGCTTGTAGTGACCAATCTGTTCCACATTGCTCTTGCTCTGAGCGAAGATGTCTCCTTCACAAGCATCACTCTCCAAGCTGCAGGTAACAACATTCCTTTACGGGCAGCCTTCCACATCCCCTCCTGCTGAACCAACCTACGGAACTTCTAGTTGGTGGTTTTCGCAGACCAGTTACACCCCAAGAGCATTTCTGCCAGACTCAGAAGTGTCCTGTCTACCACACCAGTGGCAGAGGGGAGTGGGCAGGATCTCACAAGCAGTGCTTGACCGGGCCAAAAAATCACACTGTAGTTCAGTGCACCTGGATTTCAAAAGACAAACTGCAGAGAACAGTAAGAAGCAATATTGATTAGAGTCTTCCCGGTTCTTTTCTTGATTTCTTTTCTCAGGCTGGTACCTCGATTGTGATGTTCTAGTGAAGCCAAAGAAAGAGAGAGACAGCACTACAGAAATCAGACCCAGGACCTCAGAACTGAACTGCATCCTCGAAGGCAGAGGATGTGTGCCAGCACGCCTCAGAGGAGGGCAGCCTCCTGTCCCTCTGAGCAGCTGTGGTTTCACTGTAGTATCATACGACCCCCTGCTGGACCCATTTCTCTCCTCAGCACTTCTTTGACTGCCAGTTTTTTGGGTTTTTTCCCCCCCCGCCCCCGGGATTCTTCATGGAGCTACCCTTTGCAGGCACTCCTTTCTGAGAACAAAAGTCACTTTTTCGGGAAAGGGTGGCCATGAAAGGCTCTGATCAGTGTTGCCCAGCATTGTCCCACTCCCTCTGCAGTGGTGGTGGTGATCCCTGGCAGGAACCGACCGTATCTCAGGCTAATGAGTTGTCAGAGACCCGTCCCCGTCCCTCGCCTCCCGGGCAGGTTATTATTATGAGGGCTGTCAGTGGCGGGTGAGGATGGGGCAAGCAATCCATTTCTGCAGCCAGCGGGGAGCTGCGAATCTGTTCACAGGGGATCAGCGGGGTGCTGTGGGAACCGGCCTGCCCTGCAAGCGTCCACCAAGGGCTACCATTCAAGAGAGCTCTGTGGGTTCATGGCGAGCGCAGCGAGTTTGCCTCTAATGTATGCCCTAATGAGTCAGCGGAGGGTGTTCTGCCTGCCTGCATGTCTTTAGTGTGGCAAAGCGGAGTGGACATTCCCATACAATAGTGGGCTTAAATTCAGCTTCTCACCGACGCCTAATTCATGGGCGGAACGGCTTTTGTAATACCTATAGAAGAGAAGTACAGTAGGTCATTTCACCAACTAATTAGAGTTGACAATCCCATATCTATCCATATCTCAGAGCCATTTCCACACATTTGGAAAGGGAGGCATTTTGCCTTCCCTCTTGTGGTCAGCCACCGAGAAAGGAAAAAGATATGTATGGGTTTGCGCTTTAGACACTCACAGCTTTGCCACAAAACCTAATATATCCTGGCAATCTCCTTTTCACTTCCAGAATGGCAGGTAGAGCATTAAAAGTTATCGTTCTCACTCGCATTCTCCACCTTTTTGGTGGTGCTTCTTTTTCCCCAACCCATGGTTTGATACCTCTGCAGGGCACCCTCTTCATCTTTGTCGGGCGCCCCACACAGCAGAGCATAAGTCCTCTAGGTGCTATCACAGCATCAAGAAAATAATGTGACGATGGTCAGAATAATAAAAAGTGTCCCAGCTTTGCAAACGGGAGTTGCACAGCTTGCTGAAGGCCACTTGCTGGACCAGTGGTAGGGGTGAGACCAGCCCCCGACCCCACGTCTATGACGACAGAGTGCATCAAAGCTGCCACATGTTTTAGTCTTTTGGGGCATAGCATGAACTTCTGCTCTTATCAACCCTTTATCCACGGGCCAGTTCAGATACAGCAGTTGCCTTTGAGTATATACCCAGACAGCATTAATTCTTCCATTTTAATTAGGCACATAACACCTGAAAAAGAAAACTTCTCACATTCTCTGTGGAAGCCAAATGGGCACTTTGGAGGGCTGTGCCAGTTAAAATTGGACCTTCCCTTTTCTTTGGTAGACCATTCTGCCCTCAAAAACGTCAGCCACAGAACTAAGTCCCACCCCCCCCCATGGCAGTCTTTGGGAAGAATTAACTGTGGTTTGAACTAACTTGGGGGAATTTAATTTTTTTTTTTTTTAATAAAAGCTTGGGTTTGTCCATCTGTCATGCTAAAACCTCCAGGCTTTCTCAGTACAACCCTCAACTCCATTAACGGTCTACGACGAAATCATGTAACAAAATCAACGTCTTCTTCCATTCACTAAATGTTTATTACACATGGGATCCAAAATGTAGTACATGGTAAAATTGCCTGGTTGGTACTTTACGCTGGGACTGAAGAAGACTTTAATGCCACCTGGATAGAGATAAATAAACTTTATGCATTGATCCTATTGACTTGGAGGCAATTTGGTTGTTCTTGATTTGACATGGAAGTTTTCTAAAATGCTCTAGAGCGAGGAAGCAGTATAAACCTGCACACCAAATAGAACAAAGATGAGATAAATTGCCGTGATTTTTTTTCTAAATATGTTCATTAAGGATATTACTTTGCTTAGGATGAAAAAATTGACTATGTTTTTGCTCTTAAAAAAAATGACCTGCTGGAAGTGTGGGAAATATGTTTTTAAAAACCCTGTAAATGGAGGACATGTCAGTAAAGACAGCTCAATTTCGTTACGGTGGTGTGATCACAAAAACATTTGCTACCATGCAACTTTTAATTAGTCTCGCAAAAAATTATTCTGCTTCACTTATACGGAGTACAGTAAATGGCTACATAAATGCATAAGGAATGAAATAAATACGCTTTGTTCAAATGTGGTGACCTTTGGAAGACAAAGATGATAAGAGAATGAAGTTTCTTTCTGTTTCCCCTTGTATTTATCATGTGGCAAGTCAATGTTCCCTCATGAAATACAGTAATTATGATAAAAAATAAACTGAAGTGAACTTCTTCACTTCACACTTCAACAATCATCCAGCCATACAGACGCATTCATGCATGTATGGCTGTCATTTCCAATCCAGACAATTTTTGATAAGCTTTAGCTATTCTGAGGTGCTGCCAGTTTGAGTGACAACCTTGATACCTGCAACTAAATGGTTAATCTGTTCACCATTGTGAATGTAATCAGTGCTCTCAGACACAGCGGAATCCCACATTTTTCTGATGTCTGAAATAAAATGCTTGTTAGTAAATAATACAGAGTATATCCATATATGTAGCACAGAAATATAGATTAATATGCATGGTATTGTCTGCACTGTTTTGTGGTACCACATATATATTAACTACACATATGAATATTAAATCATAGAAAATATAGAAAGTAAAACATACGCTAAAATGATATAAAATGGGTTTTCCTTTTCTATAAATAAAAAAAAAATAAAATTAAGCGATGCTTTTCATTACAACAACATTTCAGATGTACAACTCAAGTCTGAGTCATGTGAGCTTCATGAAGTTTTAGTATAATTTAGCATCCAGTTCCCATGGAACTCAGGGGCATTCTGCCCTTGAAAGCGCAGTCATTACTTCCATCCTGCTGCTATTTAAACTCACTTGGAGATGATGTGTACTTCCAAATGTGAATAAAGCAAAACCAATGAAGGCAAAGGTTATGCAGGCAAAGGGTGTTCCATTTCCCTCGTTTGCTAAAGACATTACAGCTCTGATCAATGTGCTTAGCTTGCACCTTTTAGCCCATTATCTGAGGCTGGAGTCCACTTGGCAACATCAAAAAGGTTGTATTTTTCATTTGTATAAGCCATTATATACTCATATATTTTCTCAGCATCAGAAACACTGGTCTGCAGTATTTTCCATCTATACTTAATTTACTCATGTTGACTATTCAGGGGGGAAAAAAATCAGTTTCATGAAGATGAACTTTTTATTTTCAGAATAAACTCCCTCAAATCCTGTCAAGCTTAGCACTGCAAGTAATGAACCCATAAAGAAAATCTATTGTATGAATAGCATATCAGAGGAATGGAGATCAGTTATATATAACCTCAAAGATACCTCACAAAATACAGGCTCTTAAGTCAGGTAAGTGTTGCTCCCCAGACACCACAAAAAGTAGAGTTGAATTATAAAGGTCATTGTCAACATGGCCTATGGGAAAGGTCCTCCAGAGACCTAAATTAATTTAATTATTAAATGGTGAATGAGTATTATGGCAGTCAGATTTCCAGCCACTCTTATCTTCTGGATGGGTAAAGCATCTGCTGGGGTCTTCCGGTGGGAGCTGGTGTCCCAATGCTGGGACAGGAGCAGTGTCACCCACCGCCGCCGTGATCTTGCTTCTCCTCAGACGGACCAGTTCAGAGGGGCACAAGGACTGCCATCCGCTTGACTCTATTGTGAATCATCTTATCAACTGGTTAATGTAACGTATTGGAGTTTCAATATGATAGTACTGCACATCAAACTTAAACAAGACAGTTTAGCTGTGGATTTGATGTCTGTTGTTAAAAAAAATCTTTAACTGTATCATTTAATCCTGGAGATCTCCTTTGTCAGAGATAAAAAATGCTAAGAGCTTTGTCTTGAACATGTAAAGCAAGAACCCACAAAACCACAGATGAGCTGAAGTGTTTTATGTCCAATTCCCAGAAGCATGTAAATCCATAAAGTGTCACAGGTATGAACTAGCCCTTTTCCCCTTCTAATTACACCTTTTACAATTCGTCAAAACAAGTAGTCACTTGCCTTATGTGAAGCATCATATGAAAGGAACATCAGTATCAGTCCATTGCAACCTACAACTGATCAAACAACCATAAGGATAATTTTAGAAATACAACATTTGCCAGAAAATACTCAACAGTGTGCACAGACATGCTAAATCTTTGTATATTGTGTAGCAAAAAAAATGGTACAATAGTTTCGTATCTAAGATAGTGTTTATTATATAAAATCTATATTGAATGCATCTACTTATTAAGTGAAGTTGGCAACACTATTATTAAGGTTTCACTGTTTTCCTCTCTAAGCTCCTCTTTCTTAGCGGCTTATGACTTTGGCAGCATTTAACTGTTTGTATAAACATTTACAGGAGGCAGATCTCTAGAAAAGCTTTCCTGGAAGCAGGAAATATCTGCACCAAGCTGATATTTTTCAAGAAAATTTCAGCCAAGAAGGTCATTTCCAAGAATGGTGTTTGGGAAAAAAATAGGTTCCTTTCCCTGTGTTTAAAAAAAAAAAAAGAAAAAAAGTAACATGTTTCTTCTGGAAAAATGATGATGAGTTTTGGAGCAAAGACTTAAGTGTTGCAATAAATGGTCTTTGTAAAGGGTACACCTTTTGCTGTGCTTGTGAAAATCTGCTGAAATGCGGCCACGGTCTAATCCTTGAACATAGCCTAATCCTCCAAATTATCGTAGTTGCACGTGCTGGTCCAAGCGAGCTGGCTCAGACATCAGAGTACATTTGTTGGCGGAGAAGCAGGCTTTTTTCAATTGTTTTTATTACCCAAACTAGCTTAAGTATCTCTATCCTGCACTGCAGTAAACAATTTGGTCAGGGCTTGATCTTCTCTTCACTTGCCTGGTCAGTACCTACCCTTGCAAATGTATTTGTCGCTGCATTCCTGGGTGGAAGAATGGATCCTCTATTGACCATCTCTGGGTCCTACTACAAGAACATCCTCCCCTTACCTACTGGGCCATTACTATTATGGTGTGAATTTCCACAGAGAAGACATTGCTCTGGAGAAGGAAGGCACCAAATGGGCGTAAATGTCCATACTATGCTGCTGAGGCCACCCATGCCCCAGGACAGACAGGCGACAGCGGTTGTCATAAGACTGTAAAGAACAGAAGACGACCTGGAAGGAGCGGTGTGGCAGTGGGGCCAAGTCGCCTAGGATGTGCAAGGAGTATCAGAAATTGTCAGTGCACCATTGGGAGCACTGAAACTGCTCGTAGTGGCTCTCCAAGCTCTTGGTGCCCAAGCATGGTACATCAGCTGCCTCCTCAGAACCACTTGCTGGGCAAAGAGAGACATCAGCTCCCGTCCTCTGTGCACTTTGGGGAAAAGCAACAGTTGCATAAGCGATCTAACAGAGTACTCAGCAAAATGAAGGCAGAACAGCAAACTAAATAGCAATCTAAAGCATTACAGAAAGCACTTGTGACAAGGGAACACTAGCACATCAGTGTCCTCCTGGCTAGAAATGAAGCAGGTAGAGTTGCTCACAGTGAGCCCTGTTGCCGTTTCCATAATGCAGTGGGAGCTTGGCTGGCCAAAACTCTGACTTACTGAACTCTTAAAGCATTTTGAAGAAAGGCATTTCTGTGGTGACACACTGAACCCAGCACTTACAGCTGGGCACTGCCCCAAGAAGTATGAAAGTCAGGGCACTGGTAATTTGGGAATGGTTGGCATAAAACCAGTGTAAACAGCTACAGCCATGCTCTCCCTCCTGGATTTGTATCAGACGTTGCTTGTTGAACCATGGGATTTCAAGTTACTTTTGCCCTGAGCACGCTGCAGTCTTTTGTGCTGTCTGCTTGGTGTGTCTGGTCCAAACCCACTGGCCATCCCCACAGTTAATTCCTGGTCCCTGTAACCCTCCCTATCTCGGGTGGGCTGAGCCCATGGGGTTTGTGGGGTCTGAGAAAAGCATGCCCATTTATGCGAGCTTGGACTCCTGCCTGTTACAAGCAGGCAATAAGATGCTCAGAGGTTCTGGTAGCTGCCCAGAAAATCGCTGTGTGAAAGCTTCTCCTCCAGTTTGCTCCATTGGGAAGGTTTGTACATGTATTTTTGACTTTACAGCAGACCTTTGCCACTCCCTGACCCTGGAAATGCCCTCACAAAAGGACCACCAGTTTAGCGGAGAGGCAGAAGTCACTGGTCTCAGATGCAGGGCAGTGATCCTCCCAGATGAGATGTGGGCCCTGGGCTCAGGTTCAAGTCAAACACAAAACGCAGACGTCGCCTCTGGAACATTTTCAGAGTACAGGGGGGTTGGGGATTTTTTCTGTCTGCATCCCCTTCCTGGAAACGAGACTTTCTGGCCCAGCTGCCCCAGGATCAGCTCTGGCTCCCCTGGGAGAGGTGCAAACAGCAAATAGCCCAGCAGACTTTGCAGAGGCTCCAACCCCAAACCTCTCTTCCCTTTGGCTATCACAAAAAAACATGTATCTGGCCAAATTAATAAAACCACAGCACATTCAGAGCCTCATAGTGTAATGGAGGGAATTCAGGACATATTTGTCCCTACAGCTGCCGGTCAGCCTTGATGAATCACTGGTTTCTTTGGGGTCTGGGGTCCTATTTCTCTGCCTCATCTCTCCAGAGTATTGCTTGGGCTCAGACATAGTTTTCGAAGAAGTTCAGGAGCCCTGGATTTAGCTGCTTCTTTTAACCCAGCAGTGTTTCCCTCTCTTACTTTCTCTTCTACAGCTAGTTTCCTTCTGCTCTTTCTCCGAAATAATGAGGGAACCTCTCATACGATATCTATTCTCCCTTTACCAGTGATCCCCTGGTAACCCTGTTTCCATCTGGCTGCCCTGTGGCCTAAACACTCCTTCTTCCCATTTTTACCCACAACATTCACTGTTAAAAATTACTTTCCTCTGTTTGTCAGGGTAGCTGTTTGTCCAAGAGGGCTTCAGCATGGATAAAGGACTATTAAGGTTTAGCAACCATTGTTAGGTTTGTATTACCACCACTGGAATTTCAGCCATGGCTGGAAGCAGAAGGACAAGAGAAGATGCAGATGAGCTCCTCTGTTAAAACACAGCCTGCCACCTAACATGGAGAGTCTCCAACACCAGCCAGGCTTTCTGAGGTCTGCTCAGACGGATTTCTCAAAATACCAACTCTTGAAGCACTTCTGTGATTCGGAGCCAGCCATTAGTTTCCATTAAGAAGTTTGTGTGAAAGCACAGTTTCCAAATTCCTTCTGCACAATGCTTGATCCCCCCTCTTTTTGACACACACAAGAATGCCATTTTATTATTTATACAGATCACTTTGTTTTCCTCTGCACATAATTTCAATTCCAATTCATTAATGTCAAAGCATAAAAGAAACAACATAAAGCAACAAAAGTTTGCCAAAACCAGAAGATAACAGCTGATAATTAAGGAAGTCCCATTATTTCTTGGCAAAGGAGCCTGTGTTTTCAGAGACACATTCTTAAAGGGCCTCCCATTAGCGTAGCTGCATAATTTGCATGAATACTATTTGCACCAACAAATAAAGGTTTTCAATATGCATAAAAGGAGGCTTTAATGTTCCCTTAATTTCTGTACAATACCCATCCCATGCCCCTTCTTGCTGGCACAGCCCAGCCTGGTGACAGGTTCACAGCAGGGACGCTCCGGCAAACCTGCTTGGGGGGGTTGGACAGGGGAGCAAAACATTTTTGTGACACCATGAAGACCTGGGCTTGTTAGCATATACCTGCCACCCCTCAAATCTCAGTTCATACCTACATCGCTCTGTGGGCAAAACTGCACATAAATCCTCCACACAAGAAGAAACACTGCGTTCCCTTCTTCCCAGGCTCACCTCTGCCTCCTGCACGGCGAGTCCTTCACAGCACGACCTCTGCTCATTGGGCAAGTCCACCTCAAAAAGACTTTTGCATCTTGCTTGTGTTTTCTCACATTGGTACGCCAGCCACCACCAGGCACACAGGGCTGATGGCAAGTCTCTCTTGGATTTTATGGTTGCTCTGTGCCCCTCTCTTCATAGAATCACAGAATGGTTTAAGTTGGAAGAGACCTGAAAGATCACCTAGTTCCAAATCCCCTGTCATGGCCAGGGACACCACCCACTAGACCACATTGCTCAGAGTCCCATCCAGCCTGGTCCTGAACACTTCCAGGGATGGAGCATCCACAGCTTCTCTGGGCAACCTGTTCCAGTGTCTCACCACTTTCATGGTGAAAAACTTCCTCCTGATATCCAATCTAAATCTGCCCTCTTCTAGTTTGAAGACATTACCCTCTTTCTATCACTAGGACATCATTCAGCTGGCTCCAAGTGCTGTTCAGCAAGATCAAACATAGCTTTGCACCAAAATGTGAATGCGGTAGCATGCGGAAAGAGGCATGTTATTTGGACCAAACCCGGAACAGGTTGACCAGTTTTGTGGCTCCTGGCACTTGGATTCTGTATACCCACCTCTGCAGCACAGCTTGGCTTTGGTTCAGTTGATGATCCTAGGATGTCAGAGGGAAATTAAAGACCTCTCTTCTTCTGGAGCCTGATGTCACCACCTATTAGACCATAAAATCATAGAATCACAGATTCTTTTAGGTTGGAAAAGACCTGTAAGATCACTGAGTCCAACGGTTGACCTAACACTACGAAGTCCACCACTAAACCATGTCCCTAAGTGCCATGCCTACATGTCATTTAAATATCTCCAGGGATGCCAGTCCTCATCCACAGTGAAGGGCTGTGGTCGATGGTTGTTGCCTCTTTCATGGAGATTGATCAAAGATGATGTTATTAAAATGACAAATCATCAACAGAGAGAGGAAAGATGGTTTGCTGATAGACATCTCTGGGAAAATGCTGCCTGAAGAGAAACTTATTTTGGCAAAGCCCCAGAAGGTCAGGATTATACCTCATGTGAGGGCTGTTGGCAATCCACACCTACTGCCACAGCAGTTCCCAAGCCACCAAGAGCTGATAACCAACAAAGATACTTTGCACACACAAAAATTTTGTATTTTTTATTGAAAAAGATTTTCAGACAAAATTTCATCAGGTACTTTCTACAGAAAATCTGCATGATCAAATTTTCCATTACAGCATGATTTATAATGGCAAATCTTCCGTTATACCTATTGCTGAAGGAAAAAAAATTTATTTCATGGCAAGATTTGGCCCGAGTCCTAGATCCTCTTCACATTTCAGTGGTATTGCTGCAGCAGCAAAACTCTCCAGGGGTGCACACAGCCTCAAAATCCTTCTAGGTCCCTAAGTGTGATAACCGCTGCATCCCCAGGTAGTTAGAATAGAGAGCTTGTCAGAAACCATCTCCTGGTCTGCACAAGGCTACCTAACAACTGTCTAGCTTAGACCAAGCCATCGTATCTCCTCACATTTTCAAGAACCAGACACTCTCAGCAATGTGAGGGTACAGGGGCTAGCTCTCTCTGCCTGGCATTATGGTGACACGGCATCTTAATGATGTTGGTGAGCACTGGCACTTACAGAGATAACGACAGCTAATGAGTCCCTCCACCAGAAATGCTGCTGCCATCAGAAGTCCAGTTGCTTAATGTGTTTCCTTGGGAACAGAGTGCAGGCAGTCGTGCTAAATTCCCACCCCTGAGTTGTAAGAGAAAATCCTATCCATCCACCCAAGACCTAAGGTTTGAATTAATCTACGACAAAAACTCTTTCCTGTTCATTTCCTGTTGAGCAGCAGCCTAAATTCCCTGAACCAAAGGCAGAAAGGAATGCAAACGATTACTTCCCCTATTACACAGGGAAATACAAAGAGGACAAAAGATGAACTTCACCCCTGTGCTGAAGGTCAGGAGAAGACCCGCGTAAGCAAACTGTCTCTAAGTCAGAATGATTCAGTCAACAGGGTAAACAGCAAATTCCTCAGAGTGGGAAAAAAAAGGCAACAGCTATTTTGTTTCCTGATTAACCAAGTTATCCAGTTAACTACATCAGATGTAGTCACGCATTCTGTGCTTTCAGTGCTCCTTCCTTCCCTACTGCCACACAAAATTGCTGCAGACCCAGTCTGCAGCTGATGAGATTACTGACGCGTGATTTCATGCACCAATTATGAAACTAGAAGTCAAGCACTCCGGCTCTCTGACTTCTACGCCAATACCTATGACCCTGGGAAATTAGTCTGTTTTTTGATAACTTCATAACAACTGGGCTGGAGTATTTACTCATCTGTCAGGGGACCAGAGTGTATTAAAAGGTGAATGTAATCGCTCCTGTATTTCTTGGTACACAAAAAGTTTTCCCAACATGAGTAGGAGACGTTGTGATCAAAATTGGTACAATATGTAAAAATGAGAAGCGCTGTTTACAGATAACATACCAAACCTGTTATATTGCCTTTCACAGATATACATATTTATCCTTGGCAATTGTCAGAAAAATGCAAAAACTACTCCCACAGTATGATTTTATCCAAGACTCTTACTCTAAGCTCATTGTGTTCTGACACACTATACACATAATCACTTGAAATCAGCTATTCTTTACTCCAAGTGGCATGAAAAATTTTGCTATATATACCGTTTCCCATTGTGTTCATGCTTTTCCTATATAGGCTTAACACAAGCTTCTGTACAGAAATTTTATAACATGGTTACTCTTTCAGCTGGCCCACAGTGAGTCTTACCACCAGAAAGACTATTAGAATAATTTTGGTGTTGTGTCTGCTGACCATCCAATACACCCTAATAGAAAACCACACTAATTTCTGATGATCATAGAAACAAGTATCTGAGTGCACTTTCAACACTAGTTTTAATACTAGTTAAAAAGAACTACAATTCCAACTCTTACTCACTCTTACCCATCCATAAAGGTACCACAACCACTGTGCGTGAGGACAGTCTGGATCTGGAAAAGGCTGGTTGTTGAGTCAACAGCATCAACCACTCAGGTTTAAGCAGATGATGATGGGTTTGCTTTCAACACTAGGGTACCAGACCGACCTTTGGAAGGTAAAGTGCACAAAAAAATGTCAAGGTTAGTTCCAGAATGTATGTTTTCCACATTCAGCATCTAATACATTAAAGATGAAGGGAATATGCTGTATGCAGGAACACAAATATACATTGTGGCATTTGATGACTTTAGACATAGAGTAGCAGAAGACATTAGTGTAGACGTGACATATTACTAAATGGTAAAAATGTTGGTTCAACATATTTGCCAGTCAAAGGTTAGGACCCACAAATTATAGGTACAGCAGGACTGACATTTCACCACCGTGAGCAGGCTCATGCTCTCTCCGCAGTCAAGAAAAGCTTCGGCAACTTCTTTGCCTGGAGCCAAATGAGACCGAGTGCTCTGGGTACTGCTTATGCCTCTTATAAACCCTGAGGCTTCCTATCCACGCGTGTGGCGTAACGAAAACGGACTGGTCCGCAAAGTTAGTCTTAAGCACGACCCGCCGTCGCCACCCTGCCACCGCCCCGGGGCTCGCCGGTACCACCGGAGAGCTCGCCACGGGCCTCCCGCTCTGCGCCACAGCCACGGCGCCAGGTAAGCACTGCCCCCTCCTGGAGATCCACCGCGAGAGAGGGACACGGGCACAGGGACGCGCGGACTGAGCACGGCCCTCGGAGCCGGCAAATCCCGGGGCGAAAAGCGAGCGACACTCTGCTGGGAAGGACGGGCACAGGCTCCATCGCTCCGCAGCGGGGCGTCCATGCCGGGCCGGGAGGGCGGCTGCTGCCCTGCCCGTCCGACCGAAAGGCAAATCAAGCTCGCTGCCGGCGGCGGGGGGGCGAAGCCGGCCCCGTGGGGCCTGCGGGGCTGGGGGCGGCGGGGAGACCGCGGCCCTGAGCTGCGCGGGATGGCGCCCGCCCGCGCCATGGCGGCCTGCGGCGCGCGGCAACGGCAGCACCACCCCCGCCCCACACAGCACGGCACACGATTGGCTGGGAAAGGTGGGTGGGCGGGCGTTCCGGCCAATGAGAGGGAAAACCCCGTAGCCTCCCAGCCAATGGGCAGCCCCGGTTTTCGCTTCGCACGTGAGGGGGGCTGCCCCGGCCTATCGGAAGTGCGGCTCGGCGGGGGGGAGAGGGGAGAGGCG
>VXBO01006244.1:28565-49080 GCA_013400135.1 Rhinoptilus africanus | reverse complement strand
GGCTGATGGCGGCAGGGGGTCCCTACGAGCTGCCCCCTGTCCCAACAGCCTGCCCGCCGGCTGCCGGGCTGCCCGAATCCGGGGTTTGTCACTGCCTGCTGGTCCCGGGACTGCAGCCACCCACCTGCCCTGCATGGAAATGCAACTCCGTAATTTGGGTTATTTCACAGTCCATATCGTGATCACTTCCATTATTGTGCTGCGTTTGCCCTTCCAGCCTTGTGAGGGTAACTTCTAGCCCGGTGCTGATCATAGCTTCTGCCCTCTTCTGCCTCTCTGCTTTGTTTCTAAGTGAACTGATATGAACCGATAGCAATCCTATAAATAATTTATGCAATTAATGAAATCATAGTTAATAACCAATGTATATAATTACACCTCTCCCATTTCTAAATGCTCTAACTGCTATTTGCCTCTTAAAAATTCATCCTTGTAGTGTAGAGATACCTCCAGTGAGGTACACATGATGACTCCCAGTTACTATTCCAGTGGCTTGAAAAGAGCTGGAGAAAGACAAGGCTGAAAGGACAGAGGTGCCTCCTGTGCCCTGGGGAGCTCCTCTCACATAGATGGGGTGGATGGAGCTCCACGCATGGCTAGAAGGGATCTCTCTGGTGCAGCATAGGTTCCCAGTACCATCCTCATGTTCCTCCGGGAGAAAATTGCTGTTGAACCAAAGGTCAGCCTGAAAGAGATTTATCCCTGTGGCTTCTGAAGGCAGAAGGGTATGAGTTAGATCCACCAGTGGATGCTGGCAATGGCAGTTTGATTTCCGTGAGTGCCCTGCAGATATTTGCTGGAGGAATGCTGTGTATTTGCTGATCCACAAGAGAAAAACAATGCTGTCTAGTAGAAATTAGAATGGAAGAGTACTAAGGCATCGTCCTGAGGGATCTAAGCAGAGGACATGACAACTGTAATGGCAAACAACTTGAAATCCGTGGCATTACCCCATCATTTTCTGTGCATCTGTATGATTAACAAACCACTTCCTGTCTGCATCTTCAGTCCTGCTGAAGGTCCCTGCCTCTGCTTTCGAAGAGGTGTTGCTCCAGGAGCTCTGTCAGTGAGCACATGGCTTTCCAACAGCCTCACGCTTCCTTTCTTCGTTATCTGTTGTTTGCAGAGACGGCTGCATCAAAGCTGTGGGCCAGGCAGATGTTATTCGCAATCAGTTTTCAGGAGCAACATTTGAAAGAATAATTGACTGCTCCGGGAAATGTGTGTTACCAGGTAGGTGCATTTTTTCATGATGATACAATGCCGTATTGGCAGCAAGTGCTTAGGGACAAAGTTAATGTATATTAAATATCCCTCTACTTTGTGTTGAGGAGCAAAGTATCGTAGTTTCATCATCAGGAGTGCTGCAAGGAGAAAACTGCAGCATTTGAGTTGGGTTTTTTTTTGGCTTCATGGTAGAGCCCTGTCCCCTCTTGTTTCGCTTTTCATCTGTTCCCCTGCATCACAGATCGCAGCAGTAAGGCAGCTGGCTCGCTCAGCGGCTCTTCAGCCGCTCATCTCTTCTTCGCCACCCTTTCCGCCCATCAGCTGCTTGGAGGCAAAAGGGCAGTGCAGGATTTTAAGTCATGTACTCTGCAACTTTACCTGATCAAACAAACCCCCAAAACAACCAAAAACAAGCCAGGCAAATCTATTTAATGTTAAACTTTGCAAGCGGTGTTTGTGCACGAGCTGCTAGACCACTGTTTTATTTGCAATGGCCTTAGGCATTCAGTGGTGTTGGTTTCACAGCTCACAGAAAAAGCTCCCTCTGGAGTAAGTGGACTTTTGCGAGAGTAAGTGCTACTGTACTAAGCCCAGCCAAAGCACTTTGCTTTTTTTAAAGAGCAAAGATTTAAAGTCTAATGAACTCTTCCAAAGTTTGTCCTTTATCATTTCTCCCACAGTTTGAAAATGTCATCAAAACAACATGAAAAACTCGGCGACTGATGCACTTACCTAGACACCTTCTGCATTAAGTGTCACACCTAAAAAAATGTAAAGAAAATTAGTAGCCTTTGAAGAAAATCCTAGAATTTTGGCTGATTTGTTTTTTCTTTTTCTGTAACCAGTATAAGCTTTGTAGGGGAGCTTCTGCTGTGCATTTCATTTGCTTGCATGCTCATAAGCTTCTCTTTTATACAGGGAAATAACCTGAGTGTACATTTATTTTGTTTTCTTTAGGCCTGGTAGATGCACATACACATCCAGTGTGGGCTGGTGATAGGGTTCATGAGTTTGCAATGAAGGTAATGGCACAAGATTACACAGATGGATTTTTCTTCCTCTTCTTTTATGCATAACTATTTCTACTTTCAAGTGACTCCCATCTTTCCTCTGTAGAAAAATGTGTAATTTCTGGCAGATAGTCTAACTGAGGGAGGAGGGATGATAGGCCGAGAGAGGAGTGTAACTGCAGCCTTTGCAGACAGCCTTCATATATTTTTGCATTAATTGAAGAAATACAGGCATGCCGCCTTCTATTATCATCTAAGTCTTGATTTATGTTTTTCTTTTTTTCCACATAATGAATTTTTGAGCTAGAGATTAGTTTTCCCCTTGGGCTTAGAGGGAAGGAAATCTTTAGAGTAATTCTCTTTTTGTTGCTTCTTAAAGAATTTCTTCACTTAAACGGAGGAGAGAGAGAAGAGAATGGGGAGCAAGGAAGAATTAATGTGAATTTTTTCCCCTTCTCTTTTTCTGTCTCACTGCAGAGACCTAAAGGCACTTTCCAGAATCCCTTGGATAGAAAATGCAGAATTAATAGTGAATTGTGTGGGGGTGGGTGGGTTGGTTTTTGTTTTCTTTTTTTCCCCAAGCTGGCAGGTGCGTCCTACATGGAGATCCACCAGGCTGGGGGAGGAATACATTTTACTGTGGAGCACACTCGGAAGGCCTCAGAAGAAGAGCTGTTCAATACTTTCAAGCACCGGCTGGAACGCATGCGCAGAGCAGGATCCACCTTGGTTGAGTGCAAGAGCGGATATGGCTTAAACTTAGAAACAGAGCTCAAAATGCTCAAGGTGATCGAGTGCGCTAAGCAATCCATGGATATTGGCATTTCTTCAACGTACTGTGGAGCTCATTCTGTGCCGAAGTAATACGACTTGATTTTTCTTGCTCTTGTTAGGTATTACTGCTTTACATTGAATTGGCTGTTGTTTCAGAAAGGTTTCTTTTTCCCAGCCCTCCTATAAAATATAACATATTTGGAACAATAGGCAGTATTTACAGAAGGCTCTCCTAAATTTTAATTTGAAGGAAGATGGAGAAGCATTGTTTAATGGCTACTAATTGCCAACATAAGCTTAGCACAGAATCCCTGCCTTCAGTGGATGCTCACAATGAACGTAACACGCATTACGAGGTTTCCTGTACAGACAGTTCTTCTGCTTGGGTTTGCTGCTACCCTTCAGGCTTAGTCTCTGCCATAAACAGTTATTTTGACCAGCTAACAGAAGAAAATACTATGTTTAATCCTGAACCCTTCAACCTTAGTCTCTGCCATGAGCTTTTATTCTGACCTACAGGAAGGATGGGGAGGGCCTCGTTATGAGGGAGTGTTATGATAGAACATGGGGTAATGGCCTCAAACTGAAAGAGGGCAGATTTAGATTGGATATCAGGAAGAAATTCTTTACTGTGAGGGTGGTGAGGCACTGGAACAGGTTGCCCAGAGAAGCTGTGGGTGCCCCATCACTGGAAGTGTTCAAGGCCAGGCTGGATGAGGCTTTGAGCAGCCTGGTCTCGTGGGAGGTGTCCCTGCCCATGGCAGGGGGTTGGAACTAGATGATCTTTAAGGGCCCTTCCAACCCGAACCATTCTGTGTAACCAGCTAATAGAAAAAACCCCTATGTTTAATCCTTATATACCTCAGTAAACAAAGCTTAATCATGCTTCCATGCAATGAAAAGTTGCATACATCTAATAGGTATGAGATGAGCAGAAGATTAAAGTAAATGTCCTTAATCAAAACTATTTTAATGGCTCAAATAGACATATCAAAACAAGCCTTTCTCACTTTGATGTTTTGTTCCCTATGATGAAAATAACATCTTCAAGTTACTAGATTTCTTCGTATGAAAGAATTAATGAGGAGTTTTAGCTAGGTAGGTGTATGTGAAACATATATTTTGGCAGACTAAGCAGTAGGCTACTGCAAAACAAGGCCTGTGAGATGGAGGCTGGCCTAGCGTCACAGCGATACTGTGGCAATATTTAAGAGACATTCATTTAAAAAAGAAAAGCATACTCCAAAAAAACCCCTATCTCTTCTGGCATTCAAGAAATCATGACATAAAAAAATATATTTAAAATCTAATTATCGTATATTCAGGGCAGGATAGGAAATTATCTTTTGTTAATGTAACTATTCAAAAGGAATCCTGTATCATCTTCAGTAAGTGGAAGATGGTTGAGAATAAGGTAACTAAAATTCGCTGAAAACACTGAATATTTCTTTCAAGAAGTTCTACTAAAATTTGGAGGACTTAATGGTAAAACCTAATTGAGGTTTTTACCTTAAACTATATTTCTCAGCCCTTCCTTTCCTCCTCCCCTAAAAAGCCTTGGGAGGATTTCAGTCAAAATCCCTATAAATTGTCTTTCCCAACAAAATATTCCAAACATTTCTATAAACTAAGGAAATAAATTCCAGTGTTTTTACAAATATATCACATGTTGTGTGTTAGAAAGGCAGGTGTACCTTATCACTCTCTGCACAGTTCTATCTGCACGGATTGCACGTCAAGCACAACAAACTATAGATAGCAAGGAGATTGTATCGTAAGTAAGGAGAAAAGATAGTTGAGGATCTCAAGGAAATACTGAATTATCTCTATTTTCTAGTTTGTGCCTTCTTAAATCCTCTTCTCTTTTCATTCAAATGTTCGTGTCTACCCTTCAAACTTAGTCTCTGCCTCACAAATTTGTTTTGACCAGGAGGAATTCTGCAGTTCTTCCCTGTTCTGAGGCCAGATGTTCAGAGCCGTGGTCCTCAGCCTTTGGCTGGCTCCTGAACATCTGGGCCACTAACATGCTGAGGGGAATCATCCTGCTTTGTTGAGCTCTGGTTTTAAACTCTGAATTTCCTGCAGCTTCAGTAACAGTGGAGAATCGCAAGGGGAACATGTTGCCCACAGGCTTGGGGCTGGGAATTGCTCTTTGATATTATTTATGCAAATGAGACCTGTGGACTTTAGAAGCTGTTAAACAGACATCTTCCAAGTCACTTAAGCTCATGCCAGTTTTCTTTCATCATTATATTCCACTGTAGTTCAGTTATGCATAAATCATACAAACAAAAGATTTAACTATTGATTTAACTATTTTTATTTAAAGCTTCTTGATTTATGTAGGTCTTAAAAAGTAATGCCCTTTTTTCTTGTAGGTACTTAGTGGCAACTCTAGTCAGTGGCAACTGACTAGGCAGCCATTAGAAGTCTAATAATTTTCTGATGATTTTGGAATGACCATAGTCCTGCAAATTTGTTACCGCCAATCTACTAGCATTGAGTCAATATAAAATCCTTCTATTTAATGTGAAAGAAGAGGGCAATGTTATGCTTGCTCATGAAAAATGCTGCTCAGACCCCCACGGAGCTGCTGCCGAGGAGCTTTGTGAGGCTCTTGATAAGCCGATCTCTTGCTTCTCACACTTGGCTTAATTCACTGTTGTGAGTCCGGCCTCTGACAGCAGAAGCATCACCAGAAAGTTCATTTAATTGATAAAGGTGTCACCTCTTCCATGTGGCCAAGTCTTGCAATACGTGGCTTGTAAAGCTGCAGTATACGCTCTTCAGAGGAGCCTACCTCCAGACTTGCCAGCTATGGTTATTCTTTTTTCCCACCTGGAAATTGGCTTTGGGCAGATGTTGAGACCTTGTTGCGTGTATCTGTTCATGATTTCTAGGTGTAAGGTAATTAATTCAGGCTGATTTTTTGCTTCTAGAAGGCACCATTGATGCATGATTCAAATTGACCCTGCTCTGCGCCAGGGTGTTGGATCAGATGAGCTCCAGAGGTCCTTACAAAGGCAGTTATTCTGTGGGACTGCGATTGGTAACAGGCAGTACATACTGAAATATGCACCAAACGGTGCAGGCTACTTTAGTCTGAGCCATCCTAGAGAAAAATAAGGCTGCTCTGTTCTTAGTGATTCTTTTTCCTATCCATCACTTTTAAAAATGTTTCCAGCTCAGAACTTCTGGTTCTTTAGGAAATGAACCTAAAAAGCTCATAGCAGGGGGGGCAAAAAAGGAACTGCTCTATCATCCCTCCAGTCATCATTTTGAATCAAAATTCGTGATGTTGAGGATGTCTGATTCTAATTTGGTTTGGTTTTTTTTTTTTTTTTTTTGATTGGCAAAGCTTCACTGGGCCCTTTTCATCTTTAGGAAGAAATTTTCAAAGTGATTTCCTGAGCTTTAGAACGACAACAGTTTTGAATTCTTGGGCATTATGTCCCCCCCAAAAAAGTGAAACCAAGAGGTTTCCCTCTGGTTTCTCTTGGCTTTGGTCTTAATCTTTCAGTCCAAATTCCTCCAAAGGCTGGAGGGAAAGGGGGACGGCTCAGCATGCTAAAAGCCTGAGCGACCTCAACAACTGTTTCAGTGAGAGGTGAACAAAGGAAGTGCCATAGGCTGGGTTCTGCTCTGCTTTATGACTCCACAACCTGTTTGTAAATCAGAACAGAACGTGGCTTCTTGAATTTACCGCCCCTGTAAAGTTCTCAACTCGCCCACGTGTGGCACTCATAGAATACCGGTCTGTGCGTGCCTCACGGTGCCTGACATGAGGACTGAGATGTCACAGACATCCAGCTGCAGTACGTCACTTACCTTTAAATCTTAAAATTGCAAAATACTAACTCAACTGCATGCTTTGGGATTGATCACTCTTCCAAAGGCATTTACTGATCTCTCCTGGGTTATCTTTATGTAATAGGGGGTTCATAAGTGGTTCTGGCTTTGGCAAATGGAACCTCAGGAGGCCCCTCTCATTTAGAAAGACTTACCTAGCTATCACTCTGCATGATATAAAAGGAGGGGAGGTCAATTTAAAATGTTTGTGCTGCACATCCCCTTTGAGCTTTGATACTTGCATAATAATACTGCATTCGATACTGTTTAAAATATTTAAATAATCATTTGCATATTTTAAATGTGTTTTAGACTACAATATAAGTAGGTCAGAATATATGAATAGGAAAGCAGAAAAATTTGTTTTAAAATTCCCATGTCTTGGTTAGCATCCAAGAAGGTAATCTTATAAAAAATATCTAGTAATACAATCTAATATTCTTTAGCATGGCAACTAATTAGTGTTTGAGAGTACATGAATTACAGGAGCTTTACATTTTTTAGCCTGAAGGGGTTTTGAGTGATTTGTGTTTGCATCATTTTCTAAATAACCTCATACAACTTGAATGTTTGCCAGGCTTCAAGGATGTTATTCTTATGGGTCTGTAACATTTTCTTTTCATTAGGGGGAAAACTGCTACTGAAGCCACAGATGACATTATCAATAACCATCTCCCTAAACTGAAAGAACTCAAACTAAGTGGTGAAATACATGTTAACAATATAGATGTGTTCTGCGAGAAGGGAGTCTTTGATCTGGATTCTACTAGGAGAATTCTTCAAGCTGGAAAAGATATAGGGTTACAGATTAACTTCCATGGTGATGAACTCCATCCGATGAAATCTGCTGAGGTATGTCTTTCTTAACATTCAGTTAAACCAATTTTGCTTTCTGCTTTGCTTTTGTGAGAGCTGAATCTTCAAAAGAATTGAAGTTTCCAAAACCAAGGTTTTCTTTTTCTAAGACTTTATGAAATAGACCATTCATAGATTTCTGTTTCTGTCAGACGATAGAAAGTGCAGCCTTTGTGCAGCTTTGGAGTTAAGGACATCGGAGGAAGCCTTGACCTCTGGGACTAATGCACACTGCCTAATCAAACATTGACTTTGCTTATCTTCCACATGGGATATAGACGAGGAAGGTGGATATCCATGAACACAAGAATGACAAAACCATGGTTTCTATGCAAACCTGAAAAATTCTTTTCCTTAAATGTCCTGTTAGCAGCAACAAGTCAGATGTGCAGTGAGCACACTTGGAGGGATGGTTTAGTCAAGAGTGGGGTCCTAAATATCTTGATAAAGAAAGTGACTCTGAGACCACGTTACCATCATTTAAATACCGCTTCTTTCCTGTGGGGTCTGCTCAAGTTATTCTCTGCTGTATTTAGAAAAAAACAAAACAAAATCTTGATTGATCATAAAGAGCCTTTTTGGTGCTTCACCATTGAAGGCAGCAGTTGCACTAAGAGTTCTCCAACCAGTTTAAGTTTTGTCAACCCTTTCTTTTCTGCTGGATACTTTGTGAACGGGACTGGATAATGAGTTTATCCATAGCTGTTCCATAGTTTGAATGTTAGTCTGTTAAAAACACCACAAAAGTTGCACTTCCACTGGTGGATGGTTAATACCTATTTTGGCTCTGCTTGTTCTTTCAAAAATGTGGGCTTGTTTTCTTTTTTCTTTTAGTTAATTTTATATCAATAGTGAATTGTGTCCTCCAGTCATTTAGTAACAACACTGCTTTACTGAATTAATTGAGAACAGTGAGTCATTTTCTTGAAAATTTGCTTAGCTTGGAGCTGAACTAGGAGCCCGGGCTATCAGCCACCTGGAAGAAGTTAGTGATGAAGGTATCAAGGCGATGGCAAGAGCTAAGTGTGCTGCTGTCCTTTTACCAACAACTGCCTACATGCTAAGGTAAGGCCACTAGATTGGAGGAAAACTTTTGTAACAGCAAAACAACATTTGTGGTTTTAGAGTCTTTTAATGTAAAAGCATAAGCTTGTATCTATGCCTTAAAGATCAGGCTGGATCAGTGAAGGCAATCACAAATACGAAGTGCTGAATGAGCCTACTCATTTATTGGTTTTGGTGGAGATCCTCAAAAATGAAGCACTATGGTACTTCTGAGAAGTCTCACAGTAGTTTCCGAGTGGTTCACTCAACACTGGAATTTAACCCTTACGAAGGCTAAGGTGACAATCAGGCATTCATTTAAGAAGAAAACCGGACTAGTTTTCTTTAAGCCATTTAGACTTTGAAAACTGAGTTGGCTTCTTTTCAGACAAATCACATCTGCAATGTACACATTGGCTCTCTTAAAGAAGGTTTTGCTGAGAAACAAATCAATTGGTTATCTAAGCACTGAAAGACTGTGGGTAGCTTTTAAAAATCTGATCTGATTTTGCCAAGGCAACACTGAGCAGAATCACCTTAAGAACATTATTTTCCATATACAGATATTTCAGATAAGTATAGATGCATTACCTGCTTACCTCTAATGCCAAAAATAAGTCAACTAGATGATAAGGACCACGACACAATCACACTTTACCTCCTGTGAAGAGAAGATCTTTGAGCTGATTTTTGGTTTATTTTCAGCAGCCTGCTTTCTGGGGCACTAAGGCTTGTGCCAATGCCACCTATGTTCACGTCTATGTCTGTACTTGTGTTGCTATTTGTGATTATCTGTCCATGTCTTGCACCAGTGCTTTTAAACCACTGGCTGATTGCAACTGGCACCGCCAGAACACAGACCTCGGGGGGAACCTGTGGTCCTGCAAACTGACCTGCAGCAGGGAGGTGAAGGAGACAACAGAGACGCAGTTTCCTGTGGAATAGGCTGTGGCTGTAACTCACGAGCTACTCCAGAGACTCCATGCAGTGGAAAGTTTATAACCTTAGGATGAATATAAGAGGGAGATAACAAGCCGTAGGAAATGATGCCTCGTTTGTTCCAGTGTTTGGTGCAGTATCTACTGAACACGGGCTTCCAATCTAATACACTCTAAAAATGAAGAAGCCACATTTGAGATACTGGTTAAAAGAGCAGCAGAGGGCTGAAAGCTGTGCAATGTACAGAAGAAGTTGCTGTGAGGCGAAGTCGTACATCCTTTGCTGACCTCCCTCAGCTCCTTCAGCACCAATGGTGAGAGCTCAGACCTTGAGAGGTCCTGCCCCTATACTGTCCCCTGGGTTTAAGAAAAGCAGGAGCAGTTGGGACTTCACCTGATGGCCAGAAGTGGGCCAAAGAGTACAGGTCCTCCAGAAGAGGAGAGTTGCTTCATGGTAAGCATGCTCTCATTTTGGCCCTTGCTAAGCGTTGCCTGCAGTTCTCCCAAGGAGTCTGGCAGCAGAGCACAGCAAGGGGTGCAGAGGCTGGAAGGACACAGGAGGACAAGGAACGACTCTTCAGACAAATCTTTTTAAACACAGTTAACTCCCAGAGCATCGTGTTGTGCATGAACAGGTGGTATTTTCTTATAAATCTGCAAAGAGGCTTCTATAGGGAGGAATGTCTTATACCAAATATAAGCACTTCACCAAGATCTCATTTATTGTTCTTTTCTGTTAACTACAGTGGTTTTAATACTACTTTTTGAACAGCAGTTTCTCTAATGTTTCATTTTTATTGTTACACTGGTTTATTTTCAGACACGATGTTTGGCACTATTTGCTTTACAGCAACTACGGCTAAAACTTCTTTGAGCATTTATTTCGTAGTGCCCACCCTTGCAAACATCTACCCAGACTAATCCAGGGGTCAAACAATTTTGAAATGGCTATTCCAGATAGTGATGTTATTGACAATATCTTTTGCATTAACACTGCTTAGTGAGAAAATCCTCATGTATATAAATTAAATTCACAGCCTCAACTTACTATTTTGAATTGCCAGCAGAATTGGGAAGGGATTATTGCATTGCTTACACCAATGCTCGTATTTGGGAAACTGTCTCCGAAACTATAAGAACTAGAAAATTACTTTTTTTGAGAAATGAAGATTTTCACCTTGTGAATCCTTAAGTGGTTGAGATCTGGATAAAACCCAGAATTTCAGTGGCCTGGAGCCTGATGCTTGATACTGGCTGCTGCCACGTGCTGTTACTGCAAAAGCAGTGGATCACAGTTCCCATTTCTGCTGGCCATAGGGTGATAGGTAGGGAGCCAAGAGGAGAATCTGGCCTTTTGTCTCCAAAAGGATGAGTGCAACTGAAGGCACGAGTGTAGCCAAACTGAGTGATGACTTTTGCTCTTGTAATTCATCAAGTAATAACTAAGCTAATTGTGCTGACAAGTGTCTTTTTTCCAACTAGACTGAAGCAACCTCCAGCTAGAAAAATGTTAGAAGAAGGAGTTATAGTGGCTCTTGGCAGTGACTTTAATCCTAATGCATACTGTTTTTCAATGGTAAGCTATTGCTCATACTTATAACAACATAAAATTATGAAATCCCTTACCTGTACAACTTGTGTATAGGTATTTGCACAATTTAAACAGTCTTCATGTCTGCAAAGAGAGCTGTGTGCCCAGCTTAGACAATTGCTCATGCTTATTTATGTGGGTTGGTAGTTTTTGCCAGAAATTCTTGAAATCAGAAGGGCTTCTCTTCTTCATATGCATTGAAAGGCTTATAAAAAAGGCTCTTAAAGTTCCCGATTTTAGAGTTCTCATTTTGGAGTTGTCAAGATTTACATCATGCAGGACAACTCCTTCTGTTGCACAAGGAGGGAGGAGAGTGCTTAGGGATTTGAGGCATGAACAGCTTTATTTATGTTGGCTGTAACTCCCATTTTCCACTTAATTTGCCTCCTAGCCTATGGTTATGCATCTGGCCTGTGTAAACATGAAGATGTCAATGAATGAAGCACTAGCAGCTGCCACCATTAATGCAGCTTATGCTCTGGGAAAATCGGACACGCATGGCTCCATAGAGACTGGCAAGCAGGGGGACCTCGTTATCATAAATTCATCAAGGTTTGGTCTTCCATTGTCATTCGAAATGTGATTTAACATAAGGGATTTTGTTTTTCACCATATTGTGAGTAGTGGAGAGGTTAATGAATTCCTTGTGCTTTAGAAGTTAT
The DNA here is from genome assembly GCA_013400135.1 of Rhinoptilus africanus. Lineage (NCBI taxonomy): Eukaryota > Metazoa > Chordata > Aves > Charadriiformes > Glareolidae > Rhinoptilus > Rhinoptilus africanus. The sequence continues at coordinate 37,130 of VXBO01006244.1, read as the reverse complement.
TTTCATCTGAAAAAAAGATAGCTAGCATTTTAGACCCACTTTCATTCACCTTAATCGCTCCAGTGGAAAATAAAGCCTAAAATTTTTGGGGCTAATATTACAAGTAATCCACGTCTAATTACAAATTATCTAAAGATAATACCTGTTTGTTTTGTGGAATGAATTCTCTACTGATTTCTATGTTAACTCACTGTGTTTCTGCAAAAAGAGATCAACATGTAAACATGGAATAGTGTTTCCCGATGGTTCAGGCAAATCTTTTGTAATTGCCAGGTATACTAGGTATGTGACCTGCTTTTATGCAAGTCTGGATATTCTTAAACATTTTGTTGTCCTTTTAGGTGGGAGCACTTGATTTACCAGTTTGGAGGACATGAGGCATTGATCGACTATGTTATAGTCAAAGGAAAAGTCGTCTATCAAAATGAGAGGTGTGGGACAATGAGCAGTTACTGAGAGAAGACAATAGTTCAGGAAGCTGCTATAATCAAATTAGCATGGAATATTTTAAAGCAATGGACAAATCAGATTTGTATTTACTGGTAAATTGCTTTCCTGCTCACCTTACAGGACTTCTTACTTAAATAAACTTTACCAAGCATTATCCATCTGGTGCATCTTCATGCCTCTTGTCCTTCGCTGCATAAAAATAACTTCAAATTGTACCTATTGTAAATTAGGCAGTTTCCAAAAAATGTTTTCCTATGCAATTTTAGTCTGTAAAGTTATTATACTTAAAAAAAACCCAACAACCCCAAACAAAAAACCACTAATGAATGAAGAATTCTGGATCCAGGTAAGATTTATTGGGAAGAGTGATGTTAAGGGCCAGGGGCTCAGGCATGCACGTGTGGAAGGGCCCCTGGCAGTGCTGGGAGGCCACAGCATCCCGAGGAAACATTCATAGCTCCCAGGTCTGCTCTGTCTCAAACTCAGCAGGTACCAGGAACCACAGTCATGGTGTGAAGCACAGTATCTTACCTCTCCAAAATACCAAATCTCCTGCTTTCTGCAGCCTTGAAACTCAGTGGGAGGCAGCAGCTGGGAGCCCAGCAAGGTGCTGCTTATCAGCTGATATCCAACATCTTCCCTTGCTGAGGATCTCACAGCTCCTTCAGGTCTGTAGGGGCACAAGAAGAAGGAGGAGAGGAAAATGCAATCAGGTACACTGCTCACTGGGTTGCTGAAAGCTGGAGTGCGCTGTAAGTTAGAGGTTTAATCAGGCCTACTGATGGAAATTAGTGTTACCAAAATCTTACAGTTTACTCTTAGAGGCAGTTAGCCCAGGGACGTCTGGTGAGTACAGCCAACCTCTCAAAATTTCAATTACCTTGAAGTTTAAAAGAGCATAAGCAATGTCATACACATGTTCCAAAAAAAGACCTGATTTCATTTATTCTAGACTGAATCTGAAATAAGATGTGTTTGTTCATGGAAATTCGAACGTGCTTCAGATGATAAGTTGAGTATGAGTACGACAACTCCTACTCAGACCAATGTCAAAACTGAAGATCCTGGTTTTTTTTTTAAAGCTTGCTTTCTTTTTTCCTTCAGCTACTATTTTTTTTCCGGGGCCTGTGTTGCCATTTGGGGATGTAATATGTAGAAAAAAGGATGATACAGGTCTGGAAAGTTCAAGGTGTTGTAGTGTTTAAGCAGAGGGTCTTGGGTAGAGAGGGTCTCTGAGTACACACTGACTGAGGCTTTTCTTCAACTTTTCAAATGAATGGTGGCTGCAGAAATAAAAGGGCTTAACTTTCTGAAGGTGAAATCACAAAACTACACCTGACAAGCATGAAAAACATAGCGTCAAAAATAATTCTTAATAGAAGCAGGTGACATAACCTGTGGTACAGAGCAGAATGCTTTAGTGAACCAGACCCCCAAGGAAGGACAACAGTCACATTCTGATTAAGAGGTATTTGAAAGCCCTCACCAACATGTATGAGCTTTATTATGACCTTCTGATCTTCCTGAGCCTTGGGCACATCTGTTAATATCCAAAATACATGAGTCACCCCATAGAGTATCTTTGTTCATGCTTTATTTGAGCCAGGCTAGTCAACTAAATCAGTTTTTAAAACAATTTAATGGCATTCCTGCCACTAGACGCGTTTTCCTGCAAGCAGATGTTGCACCAGATGTGGGTGTGGACATTTGTTTTTATAGAGCTTGGAAGAACATCTAAAGTATGTGATTGCATCGTCCATTCTGCCCAAGACAGCCTTCATAAATAACATTTATGCAGGCAGTTGGGGAAAGCTGTCAGGGTATGAGTGCAGGCATTTCTGAAATGCAGCGTGGGGCCGGCACAGTTCCTCCTGGCTTTGCACCCTGCTGCAGCATGTGCTGGTGGTCCCTTGCTCCCAGGCAGCCCAAAGCTGAGGTGGGTGGGAAACAATGCCCAGCACCTCCTCTCTGAAGTGCCTAAGGCATTTGGGAGCTCAAGATTGCATAAAGAAAACCTCAAATATACCTTGCTGGACAGGAATTCATGGCCTGAAACTACTGATGTGAAGGGATTCTCCTCTCACACAGGAGCTCTGGTTCTGACGGGAAAGTCAAACCACATGCTTGCCCAACCAGCTTGGCTGAATCCAGTCGCCGGAGTATGCCCCAGGGCCATAATTAGTGGCAGGGTTGCAGTTAGAGGATGTAGTTATACTTCAGTGGCGCAGTCGGCTTAAGTGGTTCCTGATGGCCAGCTACATAGCCCTGGCCAGGGAAGGCACATCACACTGAAATGCAGGAAGATTTTGTTTGCTTGTTTTTAATGCGGCTCGCTTCAGTGATGGCATTCGCTGTGTTGGCACCCGGAGCGGCCAGGAGCAGGATGTAGGTAACAGTGAAGGAGGCAGGAACTCCTGCCACGTTTGCTGCTGAAGGAACCATATTGTTTAGCCATAACACAAGGCTGAAGGAAAATGGTTGAGCCTACAAGATGTAAGCCTGGCTGTTCATTCTCATGCTTGATTTCAATTAATACTCGATTTAATACAAAATGTAACATCTTCAGGGAGAGATTAGGATATGCCTGCTACAGAGAGCCTTGAGCTGAAAGGGTAGAGACTTGGCACAGGAGAGAGAGATGGAGGCTGGAGATGCTGCAAATCAGGCACAGAAGGAAGGAGCTGAGCTGGGAGATCGTGTGCCATGGGTGGGTACCCTATTTCTCAGGTCTTCTGGCCAGGTTAGGTATCTCCCTGCCAGCTTGCCAACAGGCATGAGTTGTCTCCTCAGGGCACATTTAACACAGCAGGTGTCAGACACACGATGGAAGCCCAAAACGATCACTTTGGCATCCCCTTGCAGCACCAGCCGAGAGCCTGGGAAGATTTCCAGCCCACACCGAACCCCCTGCAGCTGCAGGTACCAGGCCCGTAGTGCCAAGGCTGATGGTTGTTACCCAGCTGTAACATGCTGTCACTGCTCCATGATGTGAAGTCCAAGTCCTGGCTCTTCCACTGTAAAATAAAGCCTGTGCCAGAGGTCAGTGTTGTAACAGGGAGCACGCTACGACATCAGTCCCCCTGTGGGGATGGAGCCCTCGGCAGCCAGGCAGATACCCTGTGAGCCATGGAGCGTAGATCTTGGTGCTATTGCTTTAGCATTGGTTCACATCCACCACCTCTACAAGGCCTCCTCCTCCTCCCCCCTTTCCTGGCCCCTGGTCCACCTGTCCTCCTTATTTCCAAATCAAGCTTTTGATTTACGTTTTCATCATCACACATGACAAGAAAATAGATTTCTACAGCCTTATGTGAAGCCTCAGTTTATTTATTGCAGATGTGAGCCTATAGCTCTTGGAAAACTGCATTAAGTGTAGTCCATCACCAGAATACAATATATTTGATCTGGAGCAAGGATGTCCATAGCACATTTTTATGCACTCTTCTTTTCTAATTTGTGAAGAACCTCCTTTAAAAATGCTCTTGTTATACAAGAACCTGTACCTCACATGATCTGCAAAAGAGAGGAGAATTTAGTGCAAAGATAATTTTACTTGTGGCAGAATAAAGGGGATGACGGCAATTCCCCAAAGGGGAAAAAAAATAAAGAAAAAAAAAAAGGTGAGAATATCAAACCTAGGCTGTTTGGTATCATTGGCACACATGAAGAGAAAACAAGCAAAGAACTAACAAAACAAATGCAGGAGGCCCTTTATAAAACATCCACTGGTTTCAGCAGGAGTCCAAATGTTTTGTGTTTGGAAGCTCAGGAAATTCGGTCAAAACCACAGTATCATGACATAGCTGTCTTTCACACGTGAGGAAATGAGTGAGCTATTTCTCTACCGTCTGTATGTGCTAGACAGTCAGGTCCCTTGGGTCACCTGGAGAAACCACCTTGAGTTTGAGTAGAATGGCCACCCTCAGGCAAGGTCCTGGAGAGGATCTGCTCTCTCACAGAGGACTGTAGCTCTCAAAGTTCATCCTGATGCCTGTGGTCATGACCAACACCCGCATTCATTTCCAGCAATCCCAGGGAGAAAGCTGTTGGTGAAATAGGTCTCGATTCAGGAATGTGTTCCCTCCTGTACTTCTCAATGTAAGGTTTAGCCACCTCCCACACCTGCAAAACAAGAAAGTGAAAGAGGCAAAACAAAAGGTCAGGTCAGACATCAAAGCACAAGTTCAGGAAACCCTGTGGAAAAGTTATTGGGATGGAGGTGAGAATTACAGAGCTACGTAGATACAGAGTGAGGTGCAGGGAAGAGCGTCTGGACAGAGTTGACGGGGGTGGGAAAAGACACAGCTCCAGGATGACAAGGTGACAGGACTCAAGGCAAAAACGGTGCGTCTTGTCTTGTTACCAGGTTAACGCTCTGCGTGCAATAGCTGGGAGAGGATTGCTGTCACTTGCTACAAAACCACTTGGTCATGAAGGGGAGAGGGAAGCAAAATGGCAGCTGGCATGGACAAAGAAAAAGGGAATGGACAGCAGCTGGGTTTTAAGGAAGAAAAGGAAAATGTTCTACAGTCTCCTTTGTCTCTCCTCCTGTAAGGGCTGCAAGGCAACTAAAAAAAGGAGGGGGCAGGGATTTGCTTCTCCCATTTAATTCCTCTCCTCAATTCTTCTGTTACTTGTATTTTAGAAACAAATAAAATAGATAGATCCCATAGCTGGACAAACACTTGGCCCAGGTTAACACATTTCACTACTGCTGCTCCCTCATCCACATCCCCTTACTGCTTCCAGACCATGCCCAAGGGGCTTAAGGCTGGGAAACCCTCCTTGCCCCAGGAATGAGGATGACCATCTGAAGAGACTACTGATTTCTCTGGACATCTCTGGGGTTATAGTACCCTGCCCTCAAACCATTCAAAGTTGGACCTATGTCTGGACCCTGCCAGATTTGATAAGGTAAGTTATTTACTACACAGGGCAAGTTTAGGAAATGATTTCTAAATCTATCCCACCAAAACTAGGGAAAACCAAATCTCAGAACATCTGGTGTGTTCGCCCAAGGCAGAGAAGGCTTTTAGCGAGGCCATCTAGTGAAGACATGGAGGGGTATTTCCAAAGCAGAGGTGCAGTGCATTCCTCAGGACAGTCCTACGGCCCGTGACGAAAGTCAACACTTGCCTTCTGCTCCACGAGCAGCCTGTGAGCTGCTTCGATGTCTGGGGCCATGAAGCGATCCTTCATCCAAGGCCTATAATGAGACACATTGTGAACATTGGCCAAACATTAACCACCACTGCTGGCAGCTGCTCTCCAGGCTGGGGGAGGCGTTTATCTGATCTTACCTCACAACAGAGCGCACAAGGTCGTAGACCTTCTCCAATGGGGTTGTTGTTCTCAGAGGGCGTAGGAATTCAATGCCCTGGCAGGCTGCGAGCAGTTCAATAGCCAGAACTAGAAAATCAGAACAGCAAACAGTATTTTGGCAGTTCTAGGTGAGGCTTCCCTTATAAAGCTATCCCTGGCATATGTTCTGGCCAATATAGAATCATAGGATTGTCCAGGTTGGAAGGGACCTTTAAGATCATCAAGTCCAACCATTAACCTAACAGTGCAAAACCATCTCTAACCATGTCATTAAGCACCATGTCTACCTGTCTTTTAAATACTTCCAGGGATGGTGATTCAACCACTTCCCTGGGCAGCCTCTTCCAATATTTGATAACACTTTCAGTGAAGAAATTTTTCCTAATATCCATCCTAAAGCTTCCCTGGAGCAACTTGAGGCCATTTCCTCTTGTCTTATCATTTGTTACTTGGGAGAAGAGGTTGGCGCCCACCTCGCTACAACCTCCTTTCAGGTAGTTTTAGAGAGTGATAAGGTTTCCCCTCAGCCTCCTTTCCTCCAAACTAAGCAATCTCAGTTCCCTCAGCTCCTTCTCATAGGATTTGTGCTCTAGGCCCAATATGATATGGTTGCAGGCAATGTGAAAAGACTGGTGGGATCCACACACCCCAGGGAGGCAGCCCAGCTGCAGGATCATTTTATGGATGGTGCTAGGGGTAGTATCCAGCATTTTAGCAAGCAGATTTTGAGTGCTGTGCCATACAGACCTTTCAGTGTGCCAGGAACTCCTGGTCACCACAGTCTTAAGTCCATAGGAATCTCCTTCTAGGGTACCTTGAATACTCAAATTAATGGCCATCATCATAAATCGGAAAACCTCTTTAGGACTGAGGAGAAAGGAGCCTGAGCTATAAAAGAAAGTTCTGCCCACAAAGCCTGCAAAAGCCCACATGAAAGCACCATTAAAATTACAAAGCTTCGGAACAGAGCCTTCTGTCTGGAGAAGTTTGCACCGTATCTGCCCACCTCATATCTGATCGTTACTGGCATTAGTTCCTCATTTTCACAAGCCAATTCATCCAAGGAACTAAGTGAACCAACTGGATCTAGGACACACTTTATCTGAGCACGTTGTCGAGACACAGTTTCTCAAACTGATTTGTCTGCACACGAAAAATGTATTTCTATAGAATGAAGTCTTCAGAGCACTCAAATGTATAAATTTTAATGGGCAAGTGAGTTCAGTATTTGTATGCCATGTATTACTTTGCTCTTCCACTAACAGCTGACATCTGTATCTAAGCACACATCTGCGAAAGAAAGAAAGAAAGAAAGAAAGAAAGAAAGAAAGAAAGAAGAAAGAAAGAAAAGTGATCTGTCCTTGTAAGCAAGAGAGGAAAGTTTTGCTGAGTGTCCTGCAGTAAGCAGCTTTGTTTCACAAGAAACACCCAGTGCTGGATTTACCTCATTTCTGTTAGAAAGATCCAAATGCTTGTAAAAGTACATACTTAACATAATATTTTTAGATACTTCTTTCAGATGCATTAGCTCCTTTTTTTCTTAAAATATATCTAGAAAGTATGGCACTAAGATCTTCATCTAGTTACGTACACAGGGGGTCTGTCTGGAAATCAGCATTTTAATTTTACCTTGTTCCACGTGTTCAATAACTCTCAAAGCTTTCCTTGCAGCCCATCCTCCCATGGACACGTGATCCTCCGTCGCAGCACTGGTTGAGAGAGAATCCACAGAAGAGGGGTGGCACAAGGCTTTGTTCTCAGAAACTGCAAAAATCCAGTGCAATGAATATAGGACAGAACGGGCAAGAGGCACCAGAAGCAACGGCCAACCTGGAGCAAAGAACCTGTCCACCACCTCAGGTGACAGCGGAGAATCCAGCTATCGCTCCTCTTCTGAGAATGCCTTGATGTTTTACCTGGACTGAGTGATTTGTAATGAATACCTTGAAAACTACCATTGCCTCTGAAAACCGGAACAAATTTCAGTCTTTAGATGCAAATATTAAAGAAATATAGAAAGACTACTCAATCCATCCCCACCTCTGGCTTTGGCTCAAATGCCTGGTGGAAACTGAATAAAACAAGTGGAGAACATAACTGAAATAGAAGTCTGCTCTTGCCTGTTACTTCAGGGCAACTCTTTGTGGAGAACATTGGTTCTCTCTGTTTGTGTCACAGACACTGCCTCTAGCCTGGTTTCAAGAAGAGATCTAGAGATCAGCGTCTGGTCTCTTCTCATCAGAGCTGAGGCACTTGCAGAACTTGCTCCATGAAGATGCCGCAGGAGCATGATACGAATCCTCTCCCACCCTCCTTGCCTCGCTACCAGGCTGCTCACACCCAGACACCCCTGAGGGTGGGAGCGCTCCAGCTCCGAAAGCTGGGCGCTTGGGAAGTTTGGCTGCAGGGAGGGCTGTAGGCACCACCCGACGACAATTCGAGGTTGAGAATTGCTCTTTAGAAGAGAAGAAAGGAAGTCAGCATTCACAGGGCTCTGGCTGCACACAGACCTTTTCCTTCTGAAGCCCAGCAGGACGCTGTGTAATGCCCTTGCCAAATTAAGGGCTGCAGAAAAGCAACAAGAGCAATAGGGAGGTGGTGACACCACTTGCAAATAGGCTGGAGTGACACAGTCCAGGGCCAGAGCCCAGCTGGTGCATTCGGGCAGGCAACAGCAGGTCCCAGAGAGGCTGCCTGTGGCTACAGCAGAGTTCAGTCTGGCAGGCACAGCGCTGCCAGAGAGGAAGGGAGAGATACATCCAGTGGCATTGGGAAACACCTGCTTCCACCCCC
>VXBO01006244.1:0-20352 GCA_013400135.1 Rhinoptilus africanus | reverse complement strand
AAAAAAAGCAAAACTCCAAATAAGTCTTGTCAGGTTTTATTTTGCACAAAGCAAAGGGAACCACCAAAGCACCCCTCTCATCTAACGATGGAGTGTAAATGTAGGGAGTCAACTGCTCCCTCCTCTTCCTTTCCTGAAAGGAAGGAAAAGAAAGGATGGGAAAAGCCACACACACAACTTACATCAGCTTGCTGTTTGGGATGACAGTCCTGGCAAACTTCCCAAACCCCGTGGTGATTCCATAAACAACTGCAAGAAATGTACACTGCTGGTTAAGGAGGGGATAAACCCAATAAAGTTTTCTAAACAATTAATAGTTAGAAGTGAAAATATTTACCCGTCTGTTCCTTTACAATCCTTTCAATCACTTCTCGCGACTGTTTGACTTTAGCTTCAGCTTCAGGTGTGAGCTACAACATAGTTTAAACATAAGTTTACCTATCATTACTTGCGTTTAATCGTAGAAAGGTAAACATGTAATTTTCAGCCATGTTTTTTCAGGGTCTTTACCTTTATCTTGTAGAGCCCCTTTCCTAAATTGACCAAGTCCTCCGTTGTTAAACTGTTGCCATCTAGAGAAATATACTACACCAATAAAACACCTTTTAGTTTGGGATATGTATACATATGAAGTTTCTTAATAATCAGAATTACAAAAAGAATACTCTCAAAACTCAAGAGTGACAGGAAGCTTGCTCACACTCATTCGTAAGACAGGAACTCACTAACACATTATAAACATGTTATAATTTAGATTCCTGGACCCAGCCAATCTAACAGCCCCCGCTCCTGTGAATGCCGCAGTGGCTCAGGTCTCAGCCGGTTCCGGGAAACAGCAGGATTTGTTACCGAGTTGTAAAATCATTGGCGATTCCTACCTGTTCCGGTTCTCGGTATTTGCTGTATCTGAAAGTTCTGTAAAGGAAAATGAAGGGCAGACAGGATTTCACAGGTAGTGGCCATTTCAGTACAGCTGGCAACGTGTTTTAAGAATGAAGGAACACCAAAAAACAGTGAAATACAGGAAATTATACATCCAGAATGGTAAAAAACTTCACAAAATGATCAACAAAGGATACAAATGAACTCCTTCTGGCTGAGATGGTATGAAATCTGGAGACATGATATCTCCTTCTATAACTAGAAGAAATAGGCAAATAAACATGAGCACAATTAAACTGTATTCTACATACAAATTTGTTATTCATTGCAATATACACCAGTAAGAATTCTAATTTGCAGTTATCAGCCTCAAATATATTTGTATGCTTCTAGGAAAAGAACAAGAGACTACGTAATTTATTTAAGGTATTCTAAAGGCAAAGGAGCCACCCAAGCCTTAGACATGTGCTCCATCTTCAATACAATCACATAGCATATATGATATCATATACAAATGATATATACAGAACCCTGCTGCTCCTACATCTTATATAGTTCTATACTTAAAAACTAGGGGTGCATTTTGGTATTTTTCCATAAGAATTGTAGACAGTCTCAGACATGGTTTTAGATAAACTAAGTGACAGTTTTCTGACTCAGATGCCAACGTGGTGACTCTGTGACGCGTTGCTGAAGATTTTGCTTACCAACTTCAACAAATTCATTGTCCTCCAGGGCATCCTCCACCGTATCATCCAGATCCAGCAAGCCAAGGCCCTTGCACCTTCGAATGTAAAATTTTACTTCTTCCACCGAGGCAAATCCCCCGTTGTCGGGTTTGTTTTTCATGTAGCGTCTCACGGCCTCCTTCCCCAGCCACCTGATTGTGTTCGTGGGGTTTAGGCAGGGCACTGCCAGCCATTCCCCTCGCACGTGCACCGTGTATCTCGGCATGCTTTCTCTCCAACACTGTCCCTTGACCGAGAAGGGCTGCGGCCGCCTTACATCTACCGCGCGGTGGCCTGAAGAGCGGTGGTCTAGCTGGAGTCCAGTGTCGCAATCAGATAGAGGCAAAAAAACACCCCCAAATCCCCACCTCTGTAAATAAGCGAGATCGATGTATCTAGTTAACTTCATCCAATGAAACCAAACCCAGGGAGCACACCCTTTTCAGGGAAAAAGCAGAAACCCCCCCCACCTATTACCACAGGAGGTTTTTTTTTCCCCAAAGATCATGTCAGGAGAAGAGAAATTAAAATCTAGGAGGTGGAGTTTGTGTAGCAAAAATAAATAAATCGAACTAAGCTGGAATGCAACTGTTCTAAAAACTTACGGGTTTACCAAAAGTTAACAGAGCTGTCACCTGGCAATAGACCCCACCACTGAAATCCCCCATGGGGGACAGGGCTGGGAGAGAGTCACCCCGTTACTAGGGGCTGGCCGTGGGTGCCAGGAGGGAGAGGAGACTGGATCACACCCGAACATCTCTGCCCCGGGCAGGCAGCGAGCCTGCTCTGCTCAGTCCAAACTGAAACTAGAGAACATAATTTTGTATCATAGGGGAGGGGATTAATGAGTTTCCCTCGAGTTTCCCTCCATAATCCTTTCGCTTATGCTCTGAAAGATGTTGCCAGAACAGGTAGCACAAATTTTAGGCCACACCTGTGACTACTGAGCCTGGTGCTGCTCCACCACGGCCGCTTTTGCCGGCAGATGCAAAGTACAAAAGATGTGGAGAAATACCTGTGAAGATGGTGCCAAAACAAAGTTTAGCAATGACCATGTCAACACAGAAGCCGAAAATACCTTTGTCTTTAAATACAAAACAATAACAACACTTGTAAGTCCATGCTGCCCACAAGTGTTCCCAGAGAAAGGGAATACCGTAAGGTGCACTCGCCTGGGGTGAATTACTGTAGGGAATTTTACCTTGAGACACCCTATGGTGCACTTCCCTGAGGTGAACTATTGTAGGGAATTTTACCTTGAGACCCATCAGCGGAAGTCTCTATACGGGGGAGATCGCCCCGGCAGAGCAGGACAATGCCAGCGAAAGCCGTGCCTCCCACTATTTTCTTTTTTTCCTTGCTCTGACAGCAAGAAATCAGGATCAGCTGGCAGCATGAACTCCAACTGCGATATCCCTGTGTATGATATACGGGCTTTTACAGCAAAATGTTACCCCAAAACTAGTAATATATAACATTTCTAAAACAAAGAACAGGAGTTCCTGCAGCGATCTGATAGCTCGAACCAGAACCTGTTAACATCAGGTGCCCCTTCCTCCTCCCAGGGCCTTGCCCCAGAGAATCCCTGTTCATCCCACTGAAGTCTAATTAGACTTTGGAAGTGAACAGAAGGAACTGTTTTAATTTCTAACCTGAAACCTAGAAAAATTCTCTTTAGTGATTTTTCCAGCAGAAGTTGTCACTCATTCAGAGGAGCCGCAAGAAGAGAGCGAATAACTCAACACAAGAAAGCCTGGGAGTTCTTCATGCACAAGAAAATTACACTGTTTTGGTTCCAAAAAAGCCAGTATTTTATTGTCCTTATTAGAAGCTGAGTGGCACAAAATTCATAAGAATAATTTAAACCGATTTTTGAGCCTCAGTCACCTAGGAGTTGATTTTTCTATCATTTTTATTTAAACCACTTAGACATAATGTAGGTTAAAGTTGAGTGACAAATGTGGGATGCCTTGAATCCATACAATCCAACAGGATATGTTCATGCTCTATTTTATATTAGAGCTTCTAGCATGAAAAGATGAATCTCCTTGAAAGCTTATACCGATGAAAACTCCAATCAGAAACAAACTGACAGATCTCCACCTCCGCTGCACGTGCTATTATTAAATCCAAACCTTTTGCCATGACCTATATTTGGGCTTCCCCCTCTAAAAGACCACTTTTTCCCCCGCTTTGTTACTCCTCCATAGGGGGCTCCCTCTATGTCAGCAGATTGAACTCACGTTAATGGAGCATTTCCAGGAAAAGCAGATCTTCCCAAACTCACTTCAAAGAACCACCCGAAGATGGCAGTATTCGCAAGGCTGTCACTTAAACCATCAACTCGAACCGAAGAGCTGCAGTAATTAAACACATCTCTCTGGTTTTTTACCTTATTTCGAAGCTGTTAAATTAGCATAAGGGGTAGTGCCCAGATTTACTTAAAAAACTGAAAGACTAAAAAATTCAAAAGGGAGAAAGGCAGGCTTGAGCTTTAAGTTTCCCCCTACAATAAGTTTTGAAAATATACAGTGGATTGAAATAATTTCAGTAAGTTACGAGAAGCACAGCAAGATATTTAATCTGAAATTTGGCAAAAATCCCAGTTTTTCTAAAAAAAAAAAGAAAATAAGGAAGTATTTCAGACAACTACTAGCGCACAGCATAGGATGCAATAGGAATAACCAAGTAAAAGCATCATGTTGTGATTAACGTGAAGAACTGACTGACATAACGGCACCAGGACAAACAGGGCTGGACAGAAATTCTGCTCTGACACGGGAGTGCTGCGATTCATGCAAGTCTTCACACTCCTCTTGGACCCATAATAAAATTTCTCCCACAACAAAGAAGAGTAAATAAAACAAAATTATTATTTCACAACTTTACGTACAGATCAATACACAGACAAGTAGACAACAAAAAGATTTATTTTTTTAGGCTTCAGATACTTGAAGTTTCAACCACATTGCTGTGAAAAAGAAAGCTGTGCACAAAGAGCCATACCATCGACCAATTAATTTTCTGTGGGTTTAAATTCCATGACTGACAAAGAACTGCATCTCAGAACAGCTTTTTCGTGTGTTCTAAAAATCGCGTGTAACAAAACGATTCTCCCAATTCCAGAGATTTAGCAATTTTGCTGTTTTACTTGGCAATGCAAACCAGAAATTACTGAACCTGATTTGAAAAGTTCATTTTAAGCTAAATTAGTAACAAAGTAGCAGAGCATTTTATGGCATAGTCAAGCACGCATATCAGCAGTTTGTGGAATCAGTCTCTTCTTTCAGCAACCAGAACATTTCAAAGAAATCACTAAATTTGTCACTGATCCTGGTTCAAGTCTTTGGCCACAAGCATTGAAGTGACTGGGTGCATAGAGGCTCTATGCTCCAGAAACGTCTTGACAGCCAGATCTCGACACTTGTCAAAATTGTAAAGGTCCCTGTAAAAGGAATGAAAAAAAGCACCATTAAAAAAACCTGTGAAAATTGTACAATGGGGGTTTTCTCAAAGCTTCAGTTTTCCCTTGAAAGCCTCCCATTAAGGCCATACTGGCAGAGTAAGCTTTCTTCTATTAAAAGAAGTCAGCGAGTGGAGATAAGCTTGCTCGCAGTATACAGAAAATTCCATATTATATAATTTCCAGCATAACATAAATACATGTGCAACGTCAAGTACTATACATTCCATTATACTAAAAATGCCAACAGCATGGGCTCCTACAATTTGGAGGTTACTTTTACCTGAACAAGGGTCGAGTAAACTTCATCCTGCCCTGATCTGTTGCCATTTTTAGAGCCAGAGGAATAGCTTCCTCCCACTTGGACTTGATGCAGAGACGCAGCCATCTGGAGGAAAAAAAAATTAAAGAATTTACACTTTTATTTTCATTTGTGGTGGCTAGTTAGCTTAGGAGTCTGCTCCCATAAACACTCTGGGCAGTGCTATATCATCACGGGAATGAGATTCTAGCTAAATTCAACATAAAATATTTAGTGTCTGACTAGCATGTTACAAAAGTGGAATTTTCTATAAAATAGGATATAGTTTTTCAAAGTTTCTCCAAAATGGTCTGATCATTTTCTGCAGCTATATATTTCTTTTATATCACAGCAGTGTCCAGTTGCATCACTCAGAATTAGAGATGAATTATATAGCACTTGTCACATTGGACAAAGTGCTTAAAAACCAAAAAACCCCAACCAAACATCATCAGCAACTGGGACGTACTTGTTTTGTTTTAAAAATAAGAAGAAATTGATCTCGTTACAAGAAATAGAAACTATGCTGTATGCTAGTTAAGGCAGAATAACTATTGCAAATGTATCCAAGTACGTAACAGTAGCAAAGTATGTAATACTTCAAGATAGCTGTAAAGATTACTTACCTCCTCAGCAATACCTTTTTAAACAAGTGACATGAGTAAACACAATGTGTGCATACAAAATACAAGAAGTTAGGATGGCACAAGAATCAAGCCATTTAGCTACGAGCATTTCCTACTTGTTTAGAAACTTGCTTTGATATTTTCTTTTTTTTGATGAGATAAAAGCTTTGTGACAGTGAGCATTAAAATGCGACAAAAATGTTTCCAAGTTGTGTTGAAAAAAACCCCACTAGCACATCAGCAAAAGAACTCGATTAGCTAAGTCAGAAGATGTGACTACATTTTTTGAAAGATTTTTCAGGCACATCTGAGTCACAGAGAGGTTCACTACTGCAGTATCCAATATTGCTCCCAAAATAATATCAGGTCGTCAGGTTCCTTCGCTAGCACGACAGATGAAAATAAAGCACAGCTAATCCATTGCTCACTTCTAGTTCTTTTACTAGACTAGATTTACCCAATTCACAAGTACTACTCTGGTAAGCATGCTTGCATATGCACTGACAAAAAAAAACCTACAGCAAAAATAAACGACCCCAAAACCCTGCACCAGTTGTATACAACAGCATGTCTCATGAAGCAGGACAGTTTGTTTCATGAGAGCCTTTATGAAAACGCCCGTACTAGAACAAACCTGAATCTTATTTCAGAATTGTGTACAGCATTGAAGTCATATACTTCCTGCATTCGTTTGACATGTGACACTGGAAGAGGAGGCTGAAAAAGAAAATTGCATAGTCAGAATAAGCCAGAGGCACACTTTAAATATACTTCAAAAATAAACAGGTTCATTCAAGAAGACTGATGCTACCAACGAATTAAAAGACAAATATTTGTATTTGCTTCTTTTACCTTCTCACAGTATTAGGGAAGGGGCAAGGAACAAATGCTAACAAATTCCCACAACCAGTACTACCCAATATACTACTGAAACATTCAAAACTCGAAGCATTTTCATTCCATTTTATTTACAGCTTGTTTGCTATAAGATCAAATACAAATTCAAGCACTTTATAGTTTTGTTTTTACTTTTCGATCCAAAATACTCTATAGGTTGCTTGTTAGCTGAAGAGCCAGACATAATCTGGGAGGCACAGCTGAAGTTTTAGTAACTATGAATGGTGAGAGAAGGTTATTATAGCAAAACTTAAAAGAAAATTGACAACTTAATTCCCAAGGCACACTTGTGCTTCTGTGCCTGCTTTTGTGATACCAGAATCAAGCTACCCCAGGCATTCATTTACCTCCAGAAGCAACAGTGCCAGGAACTCAATCAGCTGATGAGATGACATTTCCTTCAGGTCTGCTGAGCTGAATGTGCTTAAATCACTCTCTTTTGCCTAAAAGAGAACGGTTACTTAAGTTTCTACTAGGTATTTCAAAGTACAATCGGGTATAATTTTTTGTTTGGACATCTGCATTTACTCTTGAGCCACTCCACATAAAAGATACTGATTTGTATTTGTGCAGGATGTTACAAGAAGGGGAAGGGAGAAACTTAAGCTACTGTCTGACATTTGGTATTCTTCACTTCAATTTTCACTTGTTTTCTCTCTACTGTTCTTTTTATCTCCACTGTCTTTCTGTTAAGTGAAAAATCACACACTTTTTCTTTAAAAAGAACATTGACAAGAAGGTTACATACAAGTACAGTGAAAAGCCACAGAGTTAACAGAAGGAAGGTATGCTGAAATATACGAGTCTTATGGTTAAAATTACGAGAAAACTGTGCTATTAGTTGCCTATTATGATTTATGTATTTCAGGTTTTGATGAGAAATGCATACTAGCTCCAGTATAATGTAGGGGAATTGTTGCTAATATGATACAATCAGTAATATAGAGATACCTTGACATTTGTTTTTAAATGAAGCCATAATATGAAGGTTTCAAAAACAATATTCTCAGTTTGATTACTACGTATTTACAACAAAAAGTTGGCGGTGTGCCCTGTTAAAACATGTATAGCATTTCACGTACAGAAGTCATAGTAAATGCACAGACTCTATGATGAAAGGCTAGTCTATGAAATGCAAAATCCCTGGCAGCCGTACTGTCACCATAAATACACTCCCTCTCAGCAACGGATAGATTTCAGAAGAGAACAGCTCACTTTTTATACAAAGAACTAGCTTTTCCAGACACAGACGCCTCAGCGTTCTTTAACTACTCACTTGGATCCATCTTTGGCTCAAGGCAACACAAGCATTCACTAGTGTCATATCATACCTGTCAAATATTGAAAACAAAGGATCACACTTTGGAAACACAAAAAGCTCCTGTAGTATTTTTACCAGAATGCTTAGAAATTATTTTCAAATGGTTCCGCATCTGTTATAGGCTCCAACTCGATCTTGCACCACAATTTACAGAAGATTGATTAGAATCATACATATTTTAGTTTTAGTTAGAAGCACTTAGTGCACAGGTGACACTATCCCTTGATCTCATACATTCTTAAAATGATTAATACTTCTGAGCGTATATGCTCGTACATATATTACAGCTTATAGCTGAAAACAGAATACTGTTGCAACAAACTGTCAGAAAAAAGAATCTTTCCTGGCAACTTTCAAAGCGACATGAATTTCCACCAGAATAAAGAATTTAAAATTGAACAGTGACATTTTTTCCTGCTACATACACATATCTCAATTTCTACACAGTATAGGACATTTTCTAATACAACATTTGAGGGAAGACTTTCACCATGTTTACAAACTGCGTTATGACTTTGGAAAATATGTGCAATCTGGAGAAGGAAAGGATGAACTATAAAAGAATGCAGCTTACGTAGGCATCACTGGCGGCATTCCTGGAGCATGAAACCATGAGTTCCAATCAACTTTATCAAGAACGTCTACCTACAAAGCAACACAAATTCATGTTCAATGTTAGATATTTTTTTTTAGAGAAAAGTATACCCTACAAAAACTAGTTTTAATCTTATGGTTTGGGTTTTTTTTAACATCTCTCCAATTACCCTGGAGAATCCTGTACAGATGACTTCAAAACAAAATATTCCTTTCTAGGGAAAAAAAAAAGCATGATAATGCAAAATCATCTTAAGATGTCAGATTATATCATATTAAGATCTTGAGACAAAGAAGAGAAAGATAAAGAATGGGTCCTTAAGGAAGGTAATTCCTGACATATGCTATCGTTTCACATAATTAGAAGGTTTCAAGCAATTAGTTTTAAATACTACCCAACCTTATCCTTGAAGTAGGAGTACAAGAACTTCTTCCAGTCCTCTGTTACTATGCTTTTATAAGCAAACTGCTGAATGTAAGCCTTCAAGAAGCCAATGAAGACATCTAACAGTTAAAAAACAAAGTGTTTCAGTGTTTGAAATTAAAATGTGAAACAATCATATATAAAGACTGACTAACACTTACCTGGTCCTCCAAGAAGTTGTTCAAGGTAAAAAAGCAATGCAAAGCCTTTCTCATACGGAACAGATGAATAGGCAGCATCAGGATCTACTTCACTCAGATCAGGGACAAGGTTAGTTACAGGATTTTTATCTCCAAAAGTATTTATCTGTGACAAAGATACAAGAAAATATCTAGGAAAACTCGCACTCTTGCAAATCACTACCAACCCTATTTATAAAGGTGCAATCCATCCAAAACTAAGATGAGCTCATTTCAAAGTATTCTTTCTCATTCTTTTTCCTGAAATTCTGAATCTGCACAAAAGTTTACTGAACTTTTTTGTTGTTTTATCAGTGTCTGATCGTGTATCAAACAGAAAGATGTTAGGATCATTCACTCTGTACTGTAGCTGTCTCAAAGCACTTTATTACTGTCATGTCTGTCAGTCACAAGCACCTAATAAACTATCAATATTTATCCCTTTATTAACAAGCTATTTAAACTACTTGATTTAAATGGGTAATATAAAAAGTAAAATAAAAAGAGGCAATATTTATAGTAAGCCAGGTAAACTGCACCACCAAACTGAATGAGAAGGCTGGGAATATTACAGGCTGGAAATCCAAAAACTGAAGTTTAACCATGTTACCTAAACACAAAACTAAACAACCTTCCTACACAGTAACAGGTTATGAACATGCTCAATTATAACGTAGTACACAGGAGAAAAAGAAATCAGTTACTTGCATGAGGCACTGGAAATTCTGATGGTCATGCCTGCAGATAATTCTGACAAGCTTTCAGCTGCTTACCAGTATGCTAACACGTAATACTGAAATTTAGCCATACCCAGAACAACCAAGAAAGTCTGAAGAGATATTCACCCTTACAAAACATCTTAAAACAGTTCAAAAAGCTTTATCTAATCTGAGTATAATAAGCTATTACCTTGGGAATCAAAGTCATGTTAGAAAAGTTGACTAAACAAGCCTTATTTGTGGGAAACACATAACACCAAGCTTTGTTTGGTTTAGGTATATGCTGAAACTTAAAGTTAACTTTAAAAATATTTACCGTATTCTGCAGTTCCCTCCAACCTCCTAGGGCTTTAAAGTGCCTGAACTGCTCACCGAACAACCGACCACCGATCCTGCGTTCCAGGTATACAGTATGTCCCTCATTCAGCCTGGAAATACATTGATAAAGTCAGTACTGGTAAGGTGGCAAAATGAATTCAGTTGGTCTCTTCAAAGATTAAGTTAAAAATAGGATTTGCATTGCATCGAACATCACACCTACCAAAAATGCTCCCACGTTTTGTTTGTTACCAAGTTTCCTGTCCAGCTGTGAGATATTTCATGAGCAATAACCTAAAACACAGAAAACAATGACAGAACTACGGTTTAGACTCCTCTGGAAAATTAACATCAAATCCCAACAGAAAGAAAGAAATTCTAACGGGATCTCATTTACTATGCTACATGCCCAAAGCCAATTAGCATTCATAGCTCTCTAAATCTATCCATACAAATATCATTTAAAGGACTAACATTATCATGCTGAACCCTCTCCAGAAATAATTTTGAGTGTCCAGCCTGCAAGTCACAGAGCAACACTGATAAACAAAAATAATTCCTCCGGTAGCACAGTGCAGGTACTTGTTTATGAAATCACATTTCAGAATAGTGAACCCATGCCCAGTGACGGACTAGTACTACTTTCCCACCTAAGCAACTTCTGCAGTGCTGGGATGTTCTATAACATCAAACAGAAGGAAAACAGTCACCCCTAGAAGGATAATGATGCATGATATATCAAAAAGCGTCCACACCAAATATTTCAGTATTCTTGGGATAAGACAATCATATTCTTTTTTTTTTTTGAAGCAGTATATCAGTCTAGTAGAAAGACATAGGAGATGAAACAGCGTCCACAGTACCCAATTTTCCATAAAAACCAGATGATTTTCACTTTAAAAGAAAACTGTACACAATATGAGTTCTAGTGCACAGGCAGACATACAGAGAAAGAAGTTCCCTACAAACAATTTTGATGAGATCAATTCAGTTGTGGTTTTTAAACATACCTATACACAGGACAGGAAGAGAGGCACTAAGCAGCTAACTCCAAGTCAGGCTCCTATGCATACAGGCACCCATATTATTTTCATCTGTTCATTATACAAAACAGATATGTCTCCCATTTTCTGGACTTTACGTAAAACTAAAACTCACTTTGTAAGACTCCCTGAGTTACTGCCTTAACTTTAATTCCTCCAATGAAAAAGAGACCAAATTTTCAGGTATCTATTACAAAGGAAGTTAAGATACATCTTCAAGTTGTGTTCTACTTGAAGACATGAACTTATTTTGCACTTACATTTGATAGAGATCGATCACCTGCCTAAAAAAAAAAAAAAGACAAGGCAGTTGTCAGTTCAAGTAAACCTCAAAATATACCACTTAATGCAATTTCATGTATGATCCCTTACTCCAAAGGAGGCTGGACCATTGGACCATTTACAGTTCTTTTTAGGGGGAAGATTAATCCATTTTGTGGATTAATATCCATCACTTGATGGAAAAGCAAGCCCTCAGGAAAAAATGGCTTTTATCAGTGTTACACTTACCAATAGTGTTGGAGTTACAAAAGTAAGACAAGGATTCTCCATACCACCGTAGGGAAAAGAAGGTGGCAAGACTAACAAATCATATTGTCCCCATACATAGGGTCCTGCTAAATCTTCTGCTATTTTCAGCATAGCTTCAGCCTGGAACAAGAATTCACATTAGTTTCTAACATGATTTCTGACTACAAACACTGAACAAGTAATAAGCTATGTATCCCATTCTCTTTCACCTTGACATGTCCCACAAGCAAAATGAGTACAGGACTGTATCAATATTTATTTTCAGTAGTAGTTTTGTGCTGCAATAGAACAGCAGCATTTTTTGGGGTGCGAAGTAGAGAAAGGAGAGCTACAGATGAACAAAACACTGAACTACAGTCTGTTCCTTTTCCAATACTATGTGAAAGTTTACAAAATACTTTTTGTTATGATTACCCACCTCAGCAAATTCATAGGCTGATTTATCTACTAGCTCCTTTTCAGCCCACACCAGTGTCCTCGGGCCAATCTTTCTGTTGAAAGTAAAAATGCCACTAAGACACCATGAAGTGGAAACTAATACAGAAAGCATATGTTTAACTAAGTAATTCATGTTGCTGAAGAAAATCTATAGAAAGTCTTTGTCTCTATTTCCACTCCACTGCTAAAGTAAAACTTTACAAACCAAGCCACAAACATCCACAGTTTAGGAAAAATAACTAGGAAACACATTTATAGATTTTAAAATGCTGTAAAGCATATATAAAAGTATTATTATGGGCTAGATTAACACATCTTTGTGCAGATGAGCAATGACACCAAAGCTAAATTTTCTGCCTTTTGTATTGATGAGGCGTATCTGTTACCTGAGGAAAAAGATACTAAATCTCTGAGCTGTAAAAAACCCTTAGCAGTTCCAATCAATTCCAAACTCTTCAAGGTATTTCTTTAACTTACAGCAAAAGCATATTCTATAGAAAAAATGATGCAAGAGGGAATCAAGACACATGCAGTTTGATACATCAAAGCTCTAGAAACGTTTTAAAACTACAAGACCAAGAAACAAAAAAGATAACTCTAAAGATTTATTATGATTATTAATATTTCTACTTTGTGCAGATTCACTCACCTGCTTTCTAATGCCCCAACCACCAAAGCAATCAAGTAGCAAGGTATGGGAACCTAGTGGAGAACATGAGGAAAAAGAAAACTTATTTGTAATGTGAGCTATCAACACGACTGATTCAAAGAAAAATAAAGGTACATAAATAAAGAAGTGTGCACATTTTCTCCAGTTTCCTGCCTTATATTATAATAAAGAGATTGCTTTTTCCTTCCCAAATGCTTTTTCCTTCCCTTTATCTTCAAGTCCTTGTTCCACAGCTGTTCTGCACAAGGCCACAAAATTGTAAGTATCACTTGTTTGAAAAAAATCTGCATACATAAGAGCATACAAAAATGCCACTGGTTTGGTTACTGTTCAAAAGAAAGTCAGTTTTACATATTCACTCCAGTTCCATTAAATTTTATGGAAGAAGTTAAGAGATACTGCTCAGATAAAGGGCAGCTGTATCACACAGAAAGATGCAGGAAGAGCTTTTTTGAATTCAAGTAAACAAGAACATTTATGGATACAAAAGATATTTGATTTCCTTGTTTGGAATTAAAATAAATTCTAAATATTTGTTATTTTAATGAAAAAATCTCAAAGCAACAGTATCTATAGAGAAATGCTTTCTCCTAGTGCTCTGAAAACAAGAAAATTTTATTCCAGCAGCATCCCCAAACCATTTTAATATAATTTATTAGAATACCCATATCATCACTTGTGTTTTAATTTTATATATTAACCCACAGAATTTATTCTTTAAAAGGTTTTAGTGTTATAGACAAGTTATTAGAAGACTGTTAATATATCCCCACATTTTAGTGCCTAATTTGCTAACCCGAAATTTTGAAATTACTTCAAATCTCAATTGCTGTTGTGTTATAAATTCCTTTTTACAGAGGCTGATCTCCACTAAATTTCTTACCGGCCTGGCCATGCAGGAGCAAAAAAAGTAGCCTGAGGTAAGCTCAGCACACAAACATACCCAAGAGTTTGATGCATTTGCCTTTTTCATCCAAGGAAAAACACACCCTCATAGTTTTGTACATGAGATGATATGTATGTCTTTTTTAATACATTTGTCTTTTTTCATTTATATGTTTTTTGTTTAATGCATTTGACTTTTTTTTATTTACTGAAACACATGCCTTTTCTGACAAATTAATCTAATGGCTTTCCACATTAGAAAGTGTATTATAATTTCATTTAGACTAAATGTTATTCCCTGTCCACCAAACTTATCAACAGTGTATTTCTAGATAACATACAGCTCTGGATAATATACAACATTGAAGCCTTATGCACTGTACCGAGAGTGGCAAATGTTTTCGGCTCCACAGAGAAGGCAGAACACTGAATATGGAAGAGCCCACAGATAAGGTAACAATTTTTTTTCTCTCTCTCTCCCCTCTTGCCACTCAGGTTTCACATAGCAGCCAAATCAACCCAACAGCTGCTGCAGTTCAAAGTAGGTTCCCCTCCTCTTCTCCAGTCACGCAATTCCCATCCCTCCCTTGCAGTCTTTCAGTCCCTCAGCAGCCCAGATCAATTTACTAAAACAATTTCTCTCCTAAACTTGCATAAATTTTGTCTGTTTGTTCAGCCAAATTAAATTGGCTCACCAAGAGATCCGCTAAACATCAAAACTGTAACCCAAAAGCTGAGAGAACAAAAATGCCAGAAGAGTAAAATTGAGACTGCCCCTTCAGGAGCAGTGGAATCATTAAACTAGCTGCAACACTTAATAAAACTTAATCCTGAGAACAGTAATCTTTAATTAGCTGGAAATACTTTCCATAAAAACCAAAGTTTTCACTTTTAAGAAAAAACCCCAAACCTCTGTTGTCAGAATTTGCCTAACTTCAAGTTAAAAACTGGTTCAAATGCTCAGCCTCACTGCTAAGATCTTGGTAAACTGAAAATTTACAGGATCTGTTTTCCAGAACTCCCATGTTATTCAAGTCCCTGCATTACTTCCCAAGAATCAGTGCAGACGGAAAGGGTTTTGACAGTACTAGTTTTGAGTATATTAAATATTTTCAAAACTCAAATTTGGCTTTTTTTGCCAAAACAACCGGCAAACATCAACCATCTGGTTGACTTTTCAGAGTCGGAGATTCGTAATACCTCGTATTTCTATATTGGCAAAGAGCCATCGTAGATCACATGATTTATCAATGACATCAAAACCATATCCGAAGTGACTGTGAACTGCATGAGTTAGGAATAAGACCTCAGGCATCTGTTTACTAGTCTAGAGCACTTACGTCCTGACTGAAAAGGTATATCTTCCGACTGCTGTCCTCTGGGTCAGGCATCTCTCCATCGCGATTAGCACTCATAAGAGCCACCAACTCTTTAGGAACGGATATCTGAAAGGTTACCCAACTATGAGGAACTCAATTGTCACACTGGATTATACAATATACTAGAAGCAGCGATAGCAAAAGAGATAGCCCAGATTTTTTCTGTTGTTAAGTCCCCTCTGTGAAGGAGAACATAAGGCATACAGAAAACTTTGTCTTAAAGGCTGGCGATACTTAATTAACTAGAAAGATTACCTCTGACAGAAGTTAAAAGTTTCACATTCTTCACACTACTGAACTGTAATGTCACATTTCACAACTCACTTTTTGCTTCCTTAAAATAATGGGACTATTTATGCCAGAACTGCAAAGGTCCCCAAAACTATGTACCAGAATATATTACTTCTCAAGGCATATATGAGAATAATTTTAAGTATTTTCACTTCACAGCACTCTTTGTTGTCTCACTGCCAGCTTTTACTGATTTAAGAACATATTTCTTTTCTACTACAGCACCTTTTTTTGGTCTTTTTTTCTTTTGGAAAGAAAGATACACATGAATGAAAAAAGAGATGAAACATATATAAAAAAAATATGTAAGACTAGAGTGCCACAGGCAAGACAAGCAGTTTTGGACTCTTAAATTAAGCTAAAAGTCAATATTCCCTGGTTTTATTTTAGGCCACATGCCAGCAGCTACAAAAAAAAAAAATTCACTCATGGTAGTAGTCATCTTTAGTTAGACACACATGACTTCGGTTCATCTACCTCTGCATAGTAGGTTAGTTTCACAGCAGGTGTGTCTTGGCACGGAAAGATGGATCTGCAGTGGGTAGCCTGGAGAGGGATTAAAAAAACAAAACCAAACTAAACCAACAATCTTTCTAATGCAGAGGAGTAGAAATAAACGAATATATTATATGGGAAATCTATACAGCTCCTCCAGAGAATTCATTATCTACAAACCAACACTTCCTATCACTTACAGGTTATTGTAGTTTTCATAGTTAAGGGTTTTCTAGAAGAAATAATGGCAGGTAAGGCAGATCAATAGCCACATATATTGATTGCAAAGGATTGGATATTCTTCAACAAGAATACTGCAGAGGGTAAAGCAACTCTGGAATTATTAAATTGCAAACACATAATAAAACCTCAGCAATGTCTTGACTTACTAAGTGTTTTCATTTAGGACCTTTGACACATACAATTAGAAGTTATGGGCTACTGTACTTTCCCCTCCTAATCTTCCTCTCCAGCTCTTTGGAAACCAGAGAAAATTACAGCGGCACGTAAACAACACATTTAAAGAAAAAAATTAATCCACTCAACCTGACACTGGCTGAAGAGAAATGGATGTTTCTTTCCGGAAGTTTGCTCTGGAGTAAACCACTGGAGAGCTGAAGACTTTGGAGAGCTTTCAAAAGAGATTTCAACAATTGCTTCTTGTCCCCTGTATGAGAAAGAATATAGTCAGACTGGTCTGACATAACTCCTCATCACTGATGAAATTCTTCTCCAAAGATTTATGGAAAATAGCAGCACTGTCTCAAAAGCATTAAAAATAAAAACAAGTAGCCTATCAAAAACAACTTTTCCCTTTCAATTATGATAGTAAAAATTAGCTGGTTTATTTAAATTTCAATGTCCCAAGATACTTCTATTAGTGTTTTTACTAACCAGAAACTTCTCCTCTTCTCTCTTCAAGGAGAACGCGGATTTCTTCTTTAAACTATTTGTACCAGCTACATACACATGGTTTTGTCACAGCTATCTAACGTTGTACATGTAAGCATAAAAACCCCACTGCAATAAGCAAACAAAAAAGTGTATAAAGCTTATATAAGAACATGCATGCTTTAATAACATAGGATTTGTGTATTCTGTAAATAAAAATTTAGATTTTGCAGCTGATGTTGTGTTCTGTAAGTATCATCCTTAATCAGAAGATAAATCAATAGTGAAATAGTAATTTACTGGAAAACTCTATTGGCAGTAGGGTTAACAAGAAAAATAAAAATGTTCAAATTTTATTCAGGGTTTCACAACTGGTGTAGAGTAAAAGCTAACAGTTCCGTGCAAGACAGGTACCAACTTGTTAACAAGAGAATACACACACAAACCTGGACGCATTCCTGTCTCTCTAAGGTGGCCGTGCTCTGGCAGGGGGGTTGGACTAGATGATCTACTGAGGTCCCTTCCAACCCTATGATTCTATGTTCACGCTCTTATTTTTCAAAACCATATTATAACCATCACCGACACCAAAAGCACACAGAAACACATGCTTCTGTTATCATAAAGTTCCAGGTAATACATGCAACTTTATAGAATTAACAATGGAACCATAAATCAGAACAAACTTCAGGTAATCAGAGGAGTTGGGCATTAGATAAGCTGACCAGGTATACACATCTGGTTTATAACCACTATTCCAAAGTACATATTTGACAAGAAAAGAGAAAATACACAAGGCACATTGCTTACTCAAAGTCAGACTTTTAATTGCAACTCCTACCCTTTCCTGTAACTGCTTCATTGCATATTTACATGAGGGACTGTATCTCAGGCAAGATTATAAATTCTTACGATCACGACTCATAACTCCCCCTGTGTAGCTTTTTTTCTTACAAGGAAATCTAGCAATAAAAAGGAAAGCTGAAAGTCAAACAAAAGAAACAGATCCAAGTTTCTGCTGTGGCCTGTTTGTTCAAGTGCTTAATTTGCTCAGTTTCATGTCAGATCATCAGCACTTCCCCAGAAGGGACAGCTGTTGCATGACATTCCTTTCTCTTCCACATTATGTGTGTTTCTAAATTGCACTAATTCAGAGAACAACAACAACAACAAAATTAGAAACCAGACATGAGTCTGTAGAGGTAGTAACCAGTTTTGAAAACAAAACCAGTAAGAAGCAACTTAGTATAAAATGTTATTCAAACAAGCAAACCTCCTTATACAATCACAGATTTCAGCTTTGGCACGTGAGATACCATAGAGTTACAACATACAAAAAGCATACTGCAATTTGGCAGCAACTTTTTAATTTATGCAACTTAAGAGGTAGATTATGGTTACTTCATTCTCTATCACACTGTCAAAACTCAAGTTCCATTTTTTAGGGCTTAGCGCAGTCAACACAACAAAACTTTTATTATTTGAAAACATGTTTCTATCTAGTCATAGCGGTAACCTGCAGTTCTACAGAAATGCAAGATCAGCCCTTGTATAAAAGAAAGGCAAGCAGGGTTTGTAACTCCACATGCGCCACACTGTAGCATGATAAAATTCAGGTAGTTGAAGCAGAAAGAATATTACTCACGAGAAGCACTGAAAAATTGTGATACGCTACACATCATTTTGCTACTTACTTTAGCAAGTAATTTTGTACATCATGTAAGACCCAGTGACAGGTACAAAGACTCTCAAGGTTTTGTCTATCTAATGAAAACCAAATATTAAATTCATCTACAAGATCACACCAAATAAATGCAATACCCTAATTTATAAGTCCCTATGCAAGCTTTACACTATGACCCTTACACTATGACCCTACAGGCAGACAAGCACCTTATACAGTGCATTTTGGAAATCAATGAAAGGAACAGGCAAAAGTATGTACCTTCTCAGTTCAAAAGGAAGTGTGATTTCCAGGGGAGTTCCCTTGAAACTGTGCTTTTCTCCAAAAACAAATTTGGCATCCTGCCCATTTACAGTCGCTTTAAATACCTGTACGTCTCTTGTATCCAAGACCTGTAATGAAGCAAATATTACACACTTGTTAAATAGTGTAATAATTAACGTAACACTCATCAAATCTTAAGCACAAGTCTCTCTGAAGGAAAAAGTATTTACGAAGTAAAACCAGAAAAAAATTAACTATCTCGAGTACAGGGAATGAGTATTTTAAGAGAACAGCACCAAACTTACAAAACTGGAGAGGGAAGAGAAAGACAACCAACTTCTGAACATGAAAGTGGAAACGGGAATTTACCAAGTAAACTACAAAGGTAAAAGGCTTCACAGCGCTGCAATAGCATGAGGAGAACAGTAGAAAAGCCCCTGACAAGGTTTCTGTCCTGGAACCAGACACTATGAATCAAGATTTTGATGCAACAGAAGATGAATTAAATAATGCAGCACTCCCATAGGCAGCGTGAGTGAAGTTTTACTCTTTAACAGGATGGATTTTTTTTTCCTTGAAAAAATAAGTGCCAACCAGAAAAGGATTTAATGGAGCCAACGTGAAAAAAAAAAAACACCACAAAGCACAAAGGCCACTTCACATATAAAGCAACGCTAAAGAGGTTTATACGTTTCTTTGCACAGCTAACCAAGAGAGCAGCTGGTGAATAAAACACACGGGTGAAAAAGAAATAAATGGAGTTTTCCAACGCTTTATCCCCGTCTTTTCGGCAACCGGCTCTTCGCCATTTTAACGGGAAAAGGCACATTTCGACCCTTCCCTTGCACAACGCCCCGGCTTTGGGGGCGACAAGCGGCAAACCGGGGCTGCACAGCGGCAAGCGGGCGCTGCGAGCCCGCCGGGGCCGCCGGCGAGCCCGCCCAGCGCCGAGGCTCCAGACGAGGAGGCGCCGGAGGAGCCCGAGGGCCAGGTGGCGGCCGACGGCGGCAGGGAAGGACGGAGGGACCGGATCGACGGCCGAGGGAAGGGAAGAGCTGACGGGAGGCGACGCCGAGGCGGGAGGAGCCGGGGCGCCCCCGGGCAGGGCCGCCGTCCCCCTCAGAGGGAGCCCCGGGGCTCTCCCCTCACGAGCCGCGGTCGCCCCTCCGCACCCCCCGCTCTCGCCGTGACCAGGCAACGCAGCGCCTCGCGCTCGGCGCGCGCGGTGAAGGCCGCCGTGCCCCGCAGCGCCCGCGCGCCGAAGTCCGCGCGGCAGCGCAGGTAGAGGTGCCGCGTGCGGCAGCAGGCGGGGGAGGCGAAGGAGCAGGG
>VXBO01006243.1:1625675-1658285 GCA_013400135.1 Rhinoptilus africanus | reverse complement strand
ACCTCTCCTATGAAGATAGATTAAGGGAATTAGGTCTCTTTAGCCTGGAAAAGAGGCGTCTGCGGGGGGACCTGATCAACGCTTATAAATACTTGAAGGGTGGGTGTCAGGAGGATGGGGCCAGGCTCTTTTCAGTAGTGCCCAGTGACAGGACAAGAGGTAACGGGCACAAACTTGAGCACAGGAAGTTCCACCTAAAGTTGAGGAGGAAGTTCTTTACCTTGAGGATGGCAGAGCACTGGAACAGGCTGCCCAGGGAGGTGGTGGAGTCTCCGTCTCTGGAGACATTCAAAACCCGCCTGGACGCGTTCCTGTGCAACCTGCTCTAAGGTGGCCCTGCTCTGGCAGGGGGGTTGGACTAGATGATCTACTAAGGTCCCTTCCAACCCTAGGATTCTGGGATTCCTTGACAGTACAAAGTTTCTATTTCTACTTTCTTACCTTTATGTTCCCCACCCAACAAAAGAAAACCTTTGATTTGCAAAACACCCCTCACAAAAATCATGGGGAAGATCTTAGTATTGCAATTAACAAACAGATTAAGACAAAGTAGCATTCTAACAATAGTACTGTGAAGAAATGCTGAATAAACACGTAAGTTAACATCAAAGAGAAACAAAGCAAAATAGAAGACCAACCAGATGGCATCCCTTGACCAGAGGAGGGCTTTATTGGTGCGTTCACCTGATCCCAGTTAAGATCATCATCATCTGACTGAGTATAGCCACAGGAACTAAGAGGCTCATCGAAAGTACAGCATCCTGGAAAATAAAAACAAAGATAGAAATTAAACAAGGCATGCAGAGAACAGATGCTGTCTCTAATCCTAACAACTGCAGCATGATTTAATGCAGGCTGTGTAATTTTAAAATGTCTTTTAATACAAATGACTATATATTTACCAATTATCACTTTTTGAGAGATCACAAGGGTAAAAGAACAGATTTAGAACTGCAGACAAATTTTCTCCCTATAACACGATCATCAGGCAGCAAGAACAAACCAGCAAAATAAAAAGCAGTAAAACTCAGAACATCAAAAGATTGAATAATTAGCATTCTTCAGGAAAAACGCCCCAAGAACCCACAGTTTAGAGGTAAACTGTAAGTGTGGGAACATCAGTTCCCATTGCTGTGATTTGGTTGCCAAGTAAAGGAAGGCATAGATGCTCCCAGGTGAGCTGCGCCGCAAACACGTACATGCCTGGGAGTCTGTGGGATCAGCACCTCTGGTATAACACGGCACATCTATCTCATAATGCCGATCTATGCAGAGCCTCAAACTCTGGAAGAAAACAGTATTATTTCCTCTTTCCCCCACTCTTTTAAGTAATGCAGAAAAGAACATGTTATAAAAGCTCACGCTAAGCTGAGGTGGGGAAAAATCTAATGTTACAAATTTTGAAGAGTGGAATCTAACATTATCCACACAAAAATGGAAAAGCTTTGCTTTTTCCCTTTGGTACAGAGGAAGCTTTTCCACCTTTTTTACATCATTCTCTTCTAACAGGAGACAAACACGGGTTAAAAAATTCTGTGTTCTTTGATGTTTCACTCCAGTGAAGAATGACATCTTTCCTATTCAGGAAAACAAATATAACCCTAGTCACGAATATTTCAGTCCATATTAAAGTAAATTCCACAGCTGTTCAAACAAAACTAAACTTCAGGGCTATTCATCATCTTTGCTATCTCTCCATAGGCAGAGCAGGCTTAGCCTTGCCAAGCTGTATTAAAATAGGAGACAGACAAAATCTAGCTTTAAAAAAAGTCTTTAAACATATAAATTTTCCTAGAACATTATAAATGACATTACAGAATACCTTATCAAAAAGTAGGATAATAGAAGACAAAATTTCGTTATACCTGACAAGCTTCACCTAACTCAAGTCCAGCCTTCCGAATAGCTAGTCCCAGTTTATATTTGAAATTCATGACAAGCACTGTGCAAGCATATAAATCTTCAGAAGAAATTAACTCTACATGAAATCACCAAATAATTTCATTTTTTGTTCTCTTACACTGCCATTGGTCTTTAAAGTCATATCTTGTCTGCCCTGCCCTTGGATACAGATCATCCTGTACTGTTCTCTTTCTTCTCAAATATCTTTCAATAGGAAGTATTTGTTAGCTCTAGGTACACCAGGGAAATTGGCACCTCTGGACATTGAGTCTTTCTGTACTATTTTAAGTGCACAAGATTCAATTAGATAACCCAGTGGAAACAGAAAACCCATTAAAAAAACTTGCAACTCTGAGCTCTAATATTTCGCCTCAATGATAACAACATGTATAAGTGATCTCTCTCCTAAAGTTAAACAAATTCAGAAATACAAGAGATTTGTATGAAGTACATCAAATAACATCTGCAACACTTCCAGCAGAAAGGCTTGGAAAATTAGGCAGCCATTTACTCATTTGTTCTAGTACTTGCATAAATATTACTTCACACTTCATAAAATACGCCACAAGCTAAATTTCAGACACAAAAGTAAAACATCAACTTTCATAGACCTATCTGTGCTTTTTAATAAAAAAATTAAAAAAGACCCACCACAAACCACAGGTGAAGAAAATGTCATTTCCTTGCAAAGGTACTGCAAATGATACTAGGGCATAAATTTAAATATCAGGTTATGCAGCTTGCAACATAGTGAAGCTTGGCAAAAAATTCAAATCCACATAAAACCTGGAACAAATAGTGGGTTACAATTCAAACACAGGACTAACGAATGTACAGAATAGCTCCCATACCTCATGACATCATACATATCTCTAGCAATAGGGAGACATAGAAAAATTGAATGTGTTTTCTCGCTCAAACCCAGAAGCACAGCCAAGTGCTGCAAAATGTCCAGTACTGGAAAAAAAAGGGAAGAGTTTGTGATTCCAGATGGTTAGGTAAAAGGCTTCTCTCCTTCTCACTACTTAGGAAGATGTCAAAAATGTGGATAAATAGAATGACAGTTCTACTTGTCTAGACCATTTGTCTGTCAACAGAGAACCATTTCTCCCTGCTTGTTTTTCTTCATTTCTCTTGCGAGCCTATGGCTAAATCACTCTGTCAGGATTTCTTTTTTTTCTTTTATCTTTGCCATTTACATCCTACAAACCTTTGTGAATTTTGCTCAATATGGGTACCTAATCTTCACACCTGCTATAGGAAGAGTTTAAAGGGAACTTCTGAACTCCTTCCACCCACAACTAATAACCAAACTGCAGCAAGTATCACCAGGGGCAATCAAACTGTACAGCCACCAACGCAGCGAACTGACCAGCATACGTAAGATCTTTAACAGCACAGATGCCAAGCCATGTTTCTTCCTGCAGTCAGCCACTAAAGATAAGACTAATGAAGGCTTTGCACAGCCAAGACTGTTGGGAAAGTCTTTTGTAGATTAAAATAGCATTACATGGCATATATAGGTGTTGGAAGTATAGGCAAGTTTATAGATTGAACTAAGAATAACACAGACCATCTTACTGGAACAAAAAAAATTAAGAAATGCTTCACTACAATTACTGTGAATCAATAGTCACTGACAGTCCTAATGGCTTAGGGCTGCTCCCCAAAGTTCCCACCCTCACATCTAACCGTATTACAAAGAAGATTAAGTTCTTCAGAAACAGGTCACGACATTTGACAGAATCCTACATTTGCATCTAGTCAAGCCCTCCTGCCTTCTTCTGCAGCACTTCCCCTATTTTCTAGTCTTGATGCTCTTACTGTGCAAGGTTTCCACTTCATAAAAGGTTATCCACACATGATATCAACAAGGGCTAGTAAAATGTGAAAAATTATCAGTGGTCTTCAATGTCTCTCATTGTTGCATTGTTTTGAAACACGAGCCACTGACAAAATATGTAGTCATTTATAACAACTAAAACACTTGAGAAATTCCGCCCATTTTTGCTATTAGAATTTATAATAACAGTCAAAACGCATATTGTCTGCTATATAGTTTAATCAAGCAAAGCGATTTCCCTGCCTGTCATACTGGCATTACCGTTCAGATAGCCAAACTGTATTTTAAAGGATGAATTCTGTGCTGACTGAAATATTTATAAGTAAAACAGAAGATATGTATCCCATTAAGATTCTTTGGCTTATGCTACATTTTATAGATATTTTTGGATTCCTAAGAGGAACTGAATTGACAAATGCACAAGATGCAACACAGTCTATTACAGCCTACGGTTCTTTCAAGTGCAATTATCTATTTAACCATCATGAATCCCATTCAATATAACTATGTCATTGTCCAAATATAGTTCTTTTTTGCACATTTCTATTTTTATTCAGTTAAATCACTTTGGATCTTGAAAAATTTATGATCTTAAAAAAGGAATATAATCTAAGATGAAAGCAACTAATTAAAGTAAATGGGATAAAGAATACACTGTATTTTTCCTAATGTGAACGAAGTTTTATTCAAAGTATTCTGTGTGTTACAGACTATAACTATGACATCTGTTATGAAGTACTCTTCAATAATACCTTATCAAAAAGTAGGATAATAGAAGATAAAACTGGTTAAGTGATAAAAACTAACATAGAAAAAAGTTCAAGTTATGCTGGACGTTCCTTTAGTTTTGTTGGTCTTATATACTGAAAAAAATCTCCAATCAGTACATTGCTGCCAAATGTACAAGTGCTAAAACTTGTAATGCTTATGAGTATCAGTGCTAGCACTGGCAGGGAACATATGTGCATACTTGAACTGATAAAAGGGCCTTGCTTTGGGACAAAATACATTTTTTTCTTTACAGCAAAACCCCGTGGTTTCTGGTCTGCCACATGAATTCTGTTGCAGAATAGGTGAACGCAGAAGATGAGTTTACTCAATCTCACATTTTATTAGTATCTTTCTTTATTTCATTTTAAAAGTATTCTGAACTCTGTTGTCTCCATATTTTCAGTTTCATACTGGAAAAGCGTTTCTGTTGATTAACTCGAAGTGTAATGTAGCTACTCTTTGAAACAGAAACCAAGGTATTGACATCTGATACGAAAGCTGGGTACCTAGATCATGTGTGCTATCAGGGGGCTTTGACAATACAGTGAAAGATTTATCTCCTATTAGGGAATGGATCATTCTGTCTATTAAAAATATATATATAAATAAAATGGACCCTCTGTCCAATCCAAGAATATACCATTCCTCAGCCAGCTGCATTCCCTCCTGTGCTTATGACCATCCTTACACCTAACAGCAATGGACCAAGCACATCACCTGGACAACAAATCAAGGCAAATTAAAAACTGAAATAACTGAAAGCTGTGACAAACTGCAATTGTTAATCTTGACTAGACTGTGAATGAGCCAGCCCTCATCCCCAAGGGTTACTGCTCAGGACAACGAGGCAGCATTGCAGTGCTGCCTTGTGCTTCCTTTTACATTTCTAAAGTTTTAGATTTTGGGGCAATCATCCTATCTAGACGCTCTCATGACAATTAGAAAATGATGTGAGAAACACAGCATCAGGAAAACGGGACCCTGAGCTGCTAAACTGACAAGCTCTCAAATCAGAGAATAAACAGCTACTCCAATTAGGGGCCGGTAAGAAGTCATAAAGTGAGAAATAAAAAGCCATTCTCAATTACAAACTGGTTAAAGAGGAAGCTAAAGTGAGAATTGATGGACAGTTTTTAATGTAAAAAAATTAAAATTCTGTCTCTAAAACTGTATGACAAGTCTGGTCTCCTGTGTACCTTTTATTAAAGACACTGCGATGACAAAAATTGTCTAATACAAAACTGTTCACCTCTCTGAAATCAGTAATGGTTGAGCCAATAAAGCTTCAAGTAAACTAACTGCAGCTAAATAAATGGACAGTTTAAAGAATGTATTACAAACTGGACGTTATGGCCTGCCTGGATTCTGCTTTGTGTGCAAATTCTCAGGAAAAAAAAAGGCTCTACCTGCCATTTTCAAAGGCGTTACAGCATTACACATTAAAAGGACTTTCCAGCATGCTAACTCACAGATAGCTAGCAAAAGAAACTCTTCTTTCCCTGTGTGCCTCCAAAGTGCAGGCAGAGCTGCCACGTATCTGCAGTGACATAAATGCACCAAAAATCCTTACCCAGGCTTTACAAGTAAGCTTTCAACAGTGGGTAGTCTGTTTTAAAATGGAACATTTATTGTCTCTCAAAATATACCAATTTTTTGATTTATACTAGAGGCGAGTGCTCAGGGCTATAAAACAATACTTTAATCTAGATTACTGGTCAGGGAGTCTGAAAAACCATGTGTTGCATAAAGTTGATC
The DNA here is from genome assembly GCA_013400135.1 of Rhinoptilus africanus. NCBI lineage: Eukaryota > Metazoa > Chordata > Aves > Charadriiformes > Glareolidae > Rhinoptilus > Rhinoptilus africanus. The sequence continues at coordinate 1,652,014 of VXBO01006243.1, read as the reverse complement.
TAATTTAAAACAGTTTCTCCATTTCGTCAAGCCTGCGTATGCGCGGGGGTGAGGGAGAAGAGCAAGAGGAAACAGATTTTACAATTAAAGAACTTCTCTGATTGCGGCTGTGCCCAGGAAGGGTTGTGAAAAAGGTGGAGGATGGAATAATTATCTGGAAAAAACTCATGAGCCAGAGTAAAGATGATGAGGTAAAAGGATGTATTTTGCAACTAACAAAGGCCAGGTATTAATTATGGCTGTACGGGAGAATAACAGGTGGAAAATGATACAAAATTGTGCAAAGATATGTGGAAATGGTGGTATGAGAATGCTAGAGAGTTTCAAATTCATAGACCCCAATTCCAGCAGTATTGCAGGTGATGACAGTACAGAAAAAAAATCATTTTGGATAAACATTTAAAGCTGTTATTTATGAGACTTCAAAAGCTCACCGCATGTTCATAAAACATTCTCTCTGTTCTCCCTCCACTTACCTGACAGAAACTGAATCAAGACAAATGTCTCCAAAAATGTTTCGGTTTTGGTGACACAGGACACTGTAGCAAGGTTGTATTTTATGGAAGACCTATCTGTCAGTTCTAACTTCCCCTGGAAACCTGCCTGCATTTAGGCAAATAAAATGTTTTCTAAAAAACTACACTTGCCTAACAGACACTGAGAATAAGTCAAAATTCGGGTTCCTGGACTGTAGTGAAAAGCTCTGAAAAAAGGACAGTTCCCTCCCAAAATGTGCATTTAAACTCCTTTTAGAGACTAAGACAAAGAAACAGACACCACTCACCACCAAGGATAAAAGACAAGACGTTGAAGAAGGGTTCCTAAAATAAATGTCATGTATAAGCAAATAATATCCATGTATTTGTGTCATTTTTATATCAGTAATTATTTATGAGGCCCATGGGAAAACGGATGCATATTAATATTCTATGAGCAAACATTTCTGGCATTTTTTAAAGGCCGGGTGTTTGATTTTCCAATATTAGTGATAGCTTTTCTTAATGTATGGCATGGAATATATGGGCGAGTGCACATGTATGCTTACATACATGAATTATACCCCCGTTGCAGTTGTAATTAATTAGAATATGCCTACCAAAAGAAATATTTGAGTATTCAGTCCAATAAAGAAAGTATAGGATTCTCTAGAAATGTATCCAGGAAACCCTATTTTGAAAGGCCTTATTAAAACAAGTCATTTGGATTTTATGCTTTACTGATAGGGAAGGATATCATGCTGGGTGTTAAAATTACTAGCTGGTCTTCCAGTCCAACTCAATTTAATACTAACAGAGACAGTCCTCGTACAAACAGTTGCTATGACTAAATTTTAGGGGGGGTGTGTGGTTTGTGTGTTTGTTTTTGTTTTGGGGGTTTTTAAGTTTTCATTTCTTTCTGTATACACACCATGTTAACTTTTTAATTATTAGTTTAACGCTAAAATCTAGTTCCACACCAGGGAATTCACTTTATAAATGTAAAAAATATTTTTTTTGTTAATGTTTTTGAAAGTAAGCCTTATAAGAAAAAAAATCTCCATATGATAAGTACTTTGGAATGATTTTTCAAGGACAACTAGAAGTCCAATTTGTAACACATATTTAACGTACAGTTGCAAAAGGAAGACAAGTGATGTACATGTGTTTTGGAGCTGACTCAAACTGCCGAAATTCTGCACTGTGGTCAAAACCACTACAAAAATAAATAAGTAAATAAAAAGCAGATTTCCCATATGTTTTGTATCTTGTTTATCATAAATACATGACAAAACAGTGCTTCAAAACGAAGACTTCTCTTGTATAAACTGCCTGATGTGTTTCCACATAAAGCCCTGACCTACAAATAACTAACAAAAGGAACCTTTCTTTTCACATACTTAAAATAGAATTAAAAATTCAAAAGATATTCTGGCAGCAGAATAAGCCTCCTGAGAAAAACCAAAAAGCAACTGAACACCTCTTTCATATAGTTTATATCATAGGATTCACTTAATTTATTTTTATAGCTACCACCCAGGAGTGCACAAAACCGCTTTATTAAACGTGTAAAAGCATTCAATCATCTTGGTTGGCAAAGAAAGCAGGTGCTACGCAACAGAGATGTGGGAGAGGCTTTTTTCCCCCCATTTACTTGAAATGGAGACTAGTAAGGACATACTGGGAGGGCTGGAAACAGATGTACATTATATACAGAAGGTAACACTGGGTATACTTTCTTTTCACAGGTTAACATGCAGTACCTCTTAAAGGACTTGAAATTACACCTCTGTATTGAAAAACTACAGTAAAACACATGAGAATGTTTTCTGCACTCTTTCCTGGGGAAGAAAAGAAAGAGGATAATTTTCAGACTACCTCCTGGACCAGTTGCGACTTTGAAGCAGTAGCGTGCAGCACTTCACCCTTCTGTCAGTCGAGGGACAAAATACCATAGGTATCTCTTTTCCACTCAGCATCTATTTGTGATTTCTTATGCTGGTAATGGAAGCTGCCCCTTTTTATTTAATTATTATGTAGAATGCCTCTATCCTTTCCTCACTTGGATTTTATTGCAATTTTACCTTCACTTCTCCTTTCAGGTCACTGAGGACTGCTATCATCAAAACACATCCAAGCATGTGAAGCTGGAATTAAAAAGAAAACACCTAAATGTAGTAGGAAATTACTAATTTGCTTTCCTTTTTTTTTTTTTCCTTGGTTTCATTTGCTCCTAAGGCCTAGAGGCGAAGTCCTAAATTGTTTCCTTAGGTAAAGTGCTGCCCTGACAAAGGGTAAACTCAAGAATCACTCCCCATTACTCTCTCAATACGGTATTTACGAGACATGTGAGCAGTTGCGCTGATGTGTTGAAGACAGGCAAATTTCAACAAAAGGAAAGATGACAGCTGTCTGCTTTCAGTAGCTTCATATTCCAGTTTTTAAATAGATTATCCTAAAAACTGCTTACTCCTTTTCATTCCACCTCACCTGAATACCCCCCAGCATCTTTGAATATCATTAAAATATAACACAATACATCTGCCCCAGAAAGATTTGTTCAGGGGAGGGGAGAGGAGGGCAGGGAAAGGCACTTGGGAAACAATACAAAACTGTACAAGTGGGAAACAATATAAAACTGCAGAGGTGATATTCAAGGAAGAAATATACACATTGGAAAAATCTGAGATGAAATGCAATTCAGAAGGCAGGAAAAAACCAAGGTGGGGATAATTCAGTCTTCCCCCTCCCCCGCCCCCGCTGGGAGGAAAGGATTGAAATGCAAGTCTCTCAGACAAAATCCATCAATAATAAAGGGTCTGCTCACCCCAACACTTTATTTAAAACACAGTGTAACCTAAGAAATATACAATCATCAAGACTGTAATTATGAGACCACAGCAGACCATTTCCCTAACATCTGTTCAGGAAACACTGTATTACATTTTCAGTTTGTCATGAAGATGAACCTTTTCATGCTACATCCATCCCAGGGCTCTGGGGAAATACAGCCTAATAAAAGGGAGTCAAACCACTTTTCCCACAGCCAGCACTGCCAGACATTCAACTCACAAAGCCATTCAGTTCCTGATCCCAGTGTACTTGGATTTTCACTAAGGTACTTCTCAGTAATTCTGAAAAAGAGGACTTGTCCCTTAAAATTACTATGAGCCAGTATATTCATTCTTAGTTAGAAATTGTGCTATTCGATTGTCCCCTCAAAAGTTTTTCCCCATGCTGTAATGGATGTGCATGAATGAATGGATGTGAACAAAGACAAGAATAAGCAACACAGTAAGAGGCCGCTGTGCTTTTGTCCATGGTTGTGCCAAGAGTCATACAAGTTTTCACAAAACAAATCAGCTTGCAGCTGCATTTCATGCTATGAGACTATGAGGAAAAGACTATGTTGCTTCAACACATTTATCACACAAATTTACAATTCAGATTGAGTTCAAGAACATTTGCTCTGATTAAACAAACCAAAATATTACTTCATAGGTAAAAGTTGCTTTGTTCATTCCTTGACTTAAATGGACGGACACTGACAAACAACCTTCATATTGTCACAAAATAATCAAAACCTATACAGTAATTAAAGTAATTTAAAATAACATAACTACTATAACTGTACCTGTTAGTAGCACAGATTAAATCAGAATAAGCAGCAAATAAGAAGCTAAATCCTGATTTTAAAGCTCAGTATCATCATGCTCTTTTAAGGTAAATAAATACACCAGTGCAAAATAGGTCAAAGTCTTGGAAAAGGTCAGCTCCAAGGTGATGGGCCCACAGCAAACTTTGAGACGCTACAGCTCGATTGCCAGTATAGCGTAGGATATCCCCAAAGCGAGCCCCAGGACTCATTTCTTCCCCAGCTTCCACAGCTTTTACAGACAGTTAATACTGCCTCTGAAGTTATCAGCTAGCAGGACTGAAGACAACCTGTTTTATCAAAGCCAATTTTGATAGCTAGGGGATTAACTATCATTTCATCCAACTACTGGAACACTCTGAGCTGAGTAAGTTTTTTGGTTTTTCTTTTTTTTTTTTTCTTTTGTCAAAAAACTACCATAATATCCTATTTATCTATATATTAAGAGATTTCATTGAGAAACCTGACAGCATTCTTCTCATCTGTCAGTTGAGCTTTTAAAACATATCTTCACCTTTAAACTCTTCAAGCTAAAAACACAAGTGTACCTGAAGCTCAATCATCCTCCCCAGTGCTGCTCATTTTTAATGAGCCTCTCGTCTTTACGTCTCCCAAAAGACAGACTCCACAAAGCAATCTCAGGTGATGTGAAACCAGTGCTTGATGCTTCTCCAAACCCCTGTCTTTTTGAGCCTGAAATCTTCCTGCTAAACCCATATAGGACTGATGGGCCATTTCAGTCAAACCCAATTTCACTTATTTATCACAAGCCCCTACTTAAAAACTCCACTGTGGATTGCTTGTACACACAATCTGTTTCCAGCTTTGAACTTTAAAAAGGATTTAAGCAGTCAATCTCAATATCATTGTAAATCCAATGTGCATTACTTGCCTATTGATTGTGAGAAAATAAAAGTTGGAAGCTTGATTTCAGGGCTAATCTTTCCATTTGCTTGATGAGTTCTGCAGTTGTTACAGAACACTTAGTGCATCCTGTTTGATAACAGCGTATTAAGCTTGCACGAGAAATCCAGACTATTTACAACACACTTCTAGCTTTAAGTAAAGAACAAAGGCAGAGTTAGCTTTCCCGGTCTCAGAGGCTTTTCAGCTATGCAGCAATTTAAAAAAAAAAAACACCCAAAACCAAACAAAAACCCCAACATAACACTGAATGTTTCTGTATAAAGGATTCTACAACCTTAAAATATTTTCATAAAACTAACAATGTTAAGATGGATTTTATATTTCTTCTGCCCAATAAATCAAACTTCAATATATTCTGTCCAAATCTAGACTTTTATATTCTACTTAACCAATGACAGAGCAAATGAAAAAATAGACCAGACACATTGGTATTCATTCCATTTGCTATTAAGGCTATCTTACAAATGGTATTTTCCCCTATACATTTTAAGTGAAATAGTTTATCATCTAATTAAATGAGCTGTTTATGTTCTGAATTTTAATGTGTGGTCTAAGACATTTGAGAACAAATGCCATAAAAGAATTTTATACATAGAAAGAATTCAAATTGATGTCGAAGCCCATGTAGCCCTTTCCCTGCCTAATAATCTAAGAATTCCAGCACCCTTTCTTTTTTCTTTTTTTAAATCTCCGTTTTTTCTGCTGCATTTAATCTGGGGGCTTTCCTTCAAATGAGAAAGGCTGTTACTCATTTTGTTTTTCTTTTTAAAGCTACTGTCTGTGCATTTTCCCATGCAGCGACTACGAACTGTTACAGATGCATCCCAAACCATTTAGTTCTATGATACAGCTTCAGCTACTCGATCAATAATTCAGGAAAATATTCGTCTTGACTTAGTTACTGCTGTCAGTACAACTCTTTGTGCCTGGATGAAAAGAGAGCAGGACCTCCATCTGGAGGTTTTACCTGTGCTGCTCAATGAATTAACCTGTAGGAGGTGCCACAGTGATGAAGCAGTCAAAAACCTCCAGCAGGCAACTTCATCACACGGGTAATTAGTTCACTACATCAATAACGCCTCCAGTCGTTAGCAGCGCCAAGGCTGAATCCCAGGCTTGCTTGTTAAATTCACTCAGCACAACAGGCTTTCACTGTGCTACAGGTATAAATAACTTTCTATTTTTAAATATAGTTAGCTACTATTTTTTTCCTCATTTTTAGTCATTATCTCTTGCGATAAATTATACTTTCTTTCATTCATCACGTCTATAACTTCCTCCCAGAAGGAGAAGAAATAATTAATTTTAGAAGCCTCTGACATTTTCACAAGGTCTGATCAACTATAAGAGAGACCCACATTTGACAGTATTAAAACCACCGCTGCTGCAGCGCTGACATGACCAAGCTTACGTGACCCAAGGAACCAACTCTTGAATTTCCCATGCAGGGCACTACCACTGCACTACCCGGACAAAATACTTACTTCCAATTCTTGCCTTTATAAAGTCAGTAGTAAACTCTATTAAATGTTGTGCCATAACAAAACGACAAATCGAGGCCACACAGAGCTTCACACTTTCTAGCCTCGTAGAAGCTATTTCAGGTCTATCTCTGAGTGATGGCACCGGGAGTACCAGGAAACCTAAAGACTACCAGGTTGATTCAAATTATTTTTCGCTTTCTACTAATTCCTGCTCCATGTCTGATGAAAGGGATGTTTTGTTCAGGTTGTTAACACTGGGACAAGCATTATGTCCCCCAAAATCTGATCCTTTGTGAAAAGGGTCTGATCTTCCTGGGACCTCAGTACACTACTAAACTGGGAAGGTCTCGCTCGCTCTGTTGCCAGAATTCACTTCAGGACAGGATAATCTATATGCTATATGTTGTATGCTTTAAACAGTATAGATTTAGGACTGATTTATGATGAGTTAGACTAGCTCAGAGTTTTTGGCTTAATGACTTGAAATTATCCATTTTTTATAATAGTATTTTTGTAATATCACATAACCTATAATACAGAGTGTATACAGATACATTTTTACATGTATTTTGAAGTTTCTTTCATAATTTTTCTTTAATTACTTACAGAGAAAACAATAAACAGTTGAGCTTTTGGGGCAATTTTCTTTTGATTTAAATGCATCTTACTTAAATGTTCAAGTTAAAAATATACTAGAAGAAGGGTTTAAACACAATGTGTTCTGCATGGTTTTTTTTCCCTACTATTTAACATCTTTAGAATCTGTAGGTATAGTCATTTTTTAATGAGTTTTGGTTTTGTTTTTTTTGAACTTCCTTAACAAAAAGTCTCTCTATCTCCCTCCCTCTTCCTATTGGTGCTGTACAGATCCTTGATGATTAGTTGAATCTTCCTCACTTCAGCAAACAGTCCTTCAGCAAACCAAAGTCTGAAGATGGTACTAATAATGCAAGCATAAGCAAACAACAAGAAAATGGCAGAGGTGACATTTCTCCTTAGTAAGAGCTCTTTGACAACCACATTATGAGGTAACAGAAGTGACAACCTAATCAGATCTCACAAGAACTCGGCCAAAAAAAATTTGAAATGGTCCAAATGGTTTCCAAATATCTCCAAGGTTGGAGGTGTCACAACTTCCCTGGGCAAGCTTTGCTAGCGCTCAGTCACCATCACAGGGAAAAACTGTTTCCTGGTGTTCAAGGGAACCCCCTGTGTTTCAGGTTGTGCTCATCACCTGTAGTCCTGTCACAGGGCATCACTGACAAGAGCCTGGCTCTGTCCTCTTTGGACCCTCCCTTCAGGTATTTATAGACATTGGTAGCATTTCCCTGAGCTTTTTCTTCTCCAGTCTGAGCAGTCCCAGCTCTCTCAGCCTCTCCTTGTAAGAGAGATGCTCCAGTCCCTTCACCATGTTTGTGGCCCTTTGGTGAACTCTCTCCAGCGTGTCCATGTCCCTCTTGTACTACGGAGCCCAGAACAGGACCCAGCACTCCAGCTGTCACCTCACCAGTGCTGAGCAGAAGGAAAGGATCACCTCCGTCTACCTGCTGGCAACACTCCTCCTAATGCACCCCAGGATACCATTGGCCTTCTTCATGGCAAAGACACATTGCTGGCTCATGGTCAACCTCATGTCCACCAGGACCCTCAGAGCCTTTTCTGCAGAGCTGCGCTCCAGCTGGGCAGCCCCATGTGCTGGTGCCTGGGGCTGGTCCTCTCCAGGTGCAGCACTTTGCAATTCCCCTTGTTGAACAACCCCTCCCAGCTTTGCGTCATCTGTAAGCTTGATAAGGGTGTACTCTACTCCATCATCTAGATCATTAACGAAGATGCTGAATAGCACTGGACCTGGCATAAACCCCTCATGTACACCACCTAAGCCAGGTACACAGTGGCCTCCAACTGGACTTTGTGCCACTAATCACCACCCTCTGGGCCTGGCTGTGCAGACAGTTTTCTACCCACCCCATCATCTGCTCATCCAGACCATACTTCGTCAACTTCTCTGTGAGTAATTTATGGGAGACAGTGTCGAAAGCCTTACTGTAGTCAAGGTAGACGATATCCAATGCTCTCCCCTTTTCCACACGAAGACTATCATTTCATCATATCAGGTTATTAAGTTAGTCACTTCCCCTCAGGGAATTTGTGCTTACTGCTCACGATGTTCAAGTTGTCCTTCATATGCCTGGAAATTGTTTCCAGAAGTAGTTGCTACAACTCAGCCAGGGGCTGAAGTGAGGCTGACCTGCCTGTAGTTTCCTGATCCACTTTCTTGCGCTTTTTGAAGACAGGAATGGCATTTCTTTCCTCCAGTTCTCAGGCACCTCTCACAGTTGCCATGACCTTTCAAAGCTTATGAAAAATGGCCTTTCAGTGACTTCAGCCAGCTCCCTCTCAGAAGTCATGGGTGCCTCCCATCAAGACCAAAGGTTCCAAAGGAACATCCACTTCAACACTTAAGTTTTTCCAAAATATGAATTTGCCTAATTCTCAGCTTAACTTTGTTTAGTCGATCAGGCTTGTTTTACTAGTGGCCTGCCATTCTGTGGGTCCCTCAATTATTAAACAGCATTTCTCTACAGCAAGCTTGCAAACCTAGATCAAATATTGTGAAGTTTGATTTATTGAATAGATTGAAGTGGCAGATTTAAGGAATTTGAAAGGTATGCTTCCAAACACTTAACGGTTCAATGTAGTTCTTCTGTGCTCCCTTGAGTTTGTTATCCTTCCCGAGTTGTGATGCGGCATGGGCTAGATCAAGTATTCCAATGACATTATAATAATGCCAAGTATTCCTCCTGCTTCTGATACTTATCAGACATCAAAAAGCTTGCCTTCCAAGTCTTTTTCAATCCCTGTTTCCTTGATAGTGTTTCTTTAGACTGGAGACATGTGTTCATTTCTGTGTCAAAACATACAGTGCTTTCTTGCGCTCCAGCTTTCAAGATTGCTCAGCTCTCCTCTGATCACTGCTTACCATGGCACTAGCCCTGTTGTCATCTGCATGCTTTTATCAGTAATGACTCTGTATTTCTTCCTCATCACTAATAAAAAGGTTAAACACTGTCAGATCTAAAATTAATCCTCAGAGGACCTCCACATACTCCACATTGATTACTGACTACAATTATGTTATTGAAACCTATTAGTCTTTTTTTTTTAAAACACACTTGATGTATGCTGATGATTCTATATCGTTACAGTTTCTAAATCAACATGTCACACAGCACCAAATCAAACATTTTACAAATATTAAACATCACATATCTTTGAAAAGTCAAACTTATTCTCTCAAAACATCACATTCTCTTGAGAAAAGATCTATTTCGCATAACCGTGTTGACTGAAATTAATTAATGAAGAATTAAAGGTATGTAACACAGTTGACTCACAGGTAGCCATTCCATTATTCTGCACCAGATTAATGTTTGTTTGACAGATTTATGATTACTTGGTCATCCCAAAGTAAGTAAGACTTAAACATAAAAGCAATAATGAAGATATTTTTATATAGAACCTACCAGTCAAAAAAGTTTCATGAAAATAACATGCATAGCCATACACTTAGCACAGTGATGTGAGACAATTGCCTATAACAGAAAACATCCTCAGTCAATGAGGTCACTGACCTTTCAAGTAACTCCACCAAGCCGGACTGAGACTTTTAGGAACTTCCCACACGCACACACACACACCTTTCACACACTGTTTTTTATTCACAAGGGAAAGAAAAATTGCAGTATAACTCACCTGTGTCATGGAATAATTAGCTGCCTTCTGGGAAACACAGTATTTTATTTAGAAAGGCATTGATTTGCAAACAATGGGGCTACAGAAACAGAGCTCAACAAAAGTAAATAAAGGACTAAACAAACATTCATGGACACAGGAAATTCTGTGCATGAGAACTTTCTGGAGAAAAATTTATAATGAGCTTTTGTTCTCTAAAATTGAGACTAGTAGTTGCAAGATGAATGGCCAGTTTCACTGTGTTTAATAGTTTCTATTCCTTAAAGGTTGTTTTATAGATTTAAAATCTAAACAATAGTTGACAAAACACACCTCTATTTCTCCACAGTTGTGAGAATACTACAAAATCATGGATCTCCTTTCTGCAGAAAATTGACTCATTTACAAGACAAGTGTCCTGTATTTTATACCCACATTACATTAAGTAGTTTTTATTTTCTCGGTAAGCCTGAGCGCAACCAAGAATTAAACAAAAGCAACTGCAGTGACATGCAATTTGTATTTCTTATTTCTTTTATTGTTGGTTAGCATATTTACCTTCCAATTTTTTCAGAAAGTATTTTAGTCTAGCTTCAAATTCATGCATACTGGAAACTTATTTAAGGTTAGTGCAATACTAACACTAAAGTCTTTTTCCTCCTATGCTGATTTGCAGCAGTAGATGTGTTCTTCAGTCCCAGAGGGACTCATCCATTCCCAACCCCTCCCGCCTTTCACAGAATCATAAAACGGTTTGGGTTGGAAGTGACCTTAAAGATCATCTAGTTCCAACCCCCTGCCCTGGGCAGGGACACCTCCCGCTAGACCAGGCTGCTCAAAGCCCCATCCAGCCTGGCTTTGAACACTTCCAGGGGTGGGGCATCCACAACTTCCCTGAGCAACATCTTCCAGTGTCTCACCACCATCACAATAAAAAATTTCTTCCTAATATCTCATCTAAATCTCCCCTCTTTCAGTTTAAAACCGTTACCCCCCATCCTATCACTACACTCCCTCCCCATCTTTCCTGTAGGCCCCCTTTAGGAAAGGCTGCTCTAAGGTCTCCCAGAGCCTTCTCTTCTCCAGGCTGAACCACCCCAACTCTCAGCCTGTCCTCATAGGAGAGGTGCTCCAGCTTTTCGGTCACCTTTGTGGCCCTCCTCTGGACCTGCTCGAGCAGGTCCATGTCTATCTTATGCCAAGGGCTCCAGAGCCGGACACAGTACTCCAGGTGGAGTCTCACAAGAGCTGAGCAGGGGGGGAACAACCACCTCCCTTGACCTGCTGGCCACGCTTCTTTTGATGCCGTCCAGGATGTGATTGGCACTCTGGGCCGTGAGTGCACACTGCTGGCTAACATCCAGCTTCTCATCCACCAGTATCCCTAAGGCCTTCTCCTCAGGGCTGCTCTCAATCCACTCCTTGCCCAGCCTGTATTTGTGCTTGGGATTGCCCCAACCCACGTGCATGATCTTGCACTTGGCCTTGTTGAACTTCATGAGGTTTGCATGGGCCCACCTCCCTAACCTGTCAAGGTCCCTCTGGATGGCATCCCTTCCCTCTAGAGTATCAGCCATACTACTTCTTTAGTTGTTCTTTATTTTGTTTTCCAAAATAAGCATATTAAAACAGATGAAACAGCCTACTTATAGTCCATCCTTTTAACCAATCATACTTCCAAGCCAGTTAGATACAGGGCATGAGGGAACGTTGCACACTCACTCAGCTGCCCTCTGATCGCGTTCTTCCTCTCTAAGGAAAGGCACTAGAGCCTCCTTATGTGCTTACTTGTTGCTGACGTTATGGTTTATATATGACAATGCCCCAACTGTAGCATCCTCTTTGCACAGAGCTAATCTCTGCGTTACAATATCCTCAGTACTACGTGTAACCATTTGACATTCACTAAACCTGACAAGAAAGAAATCTTGAGGTTTTTATGCTACAGCAAACAATAGTCCCTGTGAAGGTTCACCGTAAGCAAACAAACAAACAAAAAATGATGCAAGAAAGATGGCTTCACTATTCAAAAAAGGGAACACCACTATCACACTGCACATGCAAAGAGAGAGTCACAATAACATCTCAAATTAACACTGCTGCAGCAGTTCTCACAGATGGTAAATCAACAACAGCTTCTGTACTGTAAATCCTTTACTAAAAACTGTAAATCCTTGCCTTTAAGGCCCATCTCTCTGTAATCATCTTTGTTCATCTTTCAGTACATTGCCAAAAGCCCCTAATTAGTATCATCTTAGTCTGCCTTTCACTGCCCCTCATCCTAATCAGTTGACTAATTACTTGCACATAATCTCAGTGTCAAGTTAGAAGATGTTTTCTGAATGAAGATAAGCATGTGGAAGAAGTCCCTTGCCTAGGGGGCATGGAAGATAGCCTGGAGTAGACAGCTACAAAATGACCTCAAGTAGCAGGTAGCCTCGCTTAAGAGAAGAAAAGGGGGAGGAAAGATGCATCCACAGCCAAAAGCAAACTTACAGATGTGATAATCCACAAAAGCAGACAGCAGGAAACTCTTAGTGAAGAAGGCAAGTCAAGGGAGAGGCTGAAGTACGAAGAACACTCATTCTAGCATGACAGCAGGGAAGGCAACTTCAGATTTCAAATGGGCTATACAAAGGAACTACCAGCAGACGTTGCAGTAACTGATGCAGGAGGAGAGAAAAGCATACAAAATGTTCTTCTGCAAAGGCAAGAAAAGAACGCATCTGATTTTAGGAACACATGAAAATATTTGGAGATGATACGCATGTATGAGAGAAAAGAAAGCACCAGAGATGTACCTCCAAAAAAGTAACAAGATTAATGAATCAAGGAGCATGGACAACAGTAGGAAGAACAACTTTGGAGAGAGTATGACTGAAGAGGAGTTAACTGCCCAGCTCAGACAGCATTGATATGACTTCCTTGGCATAATAATAGTGTGTTAAAGAGTAACAGTTGGGTTAAAGATGGGAAGGACTGGATTAGGAATGAAATGCTTTTCAGATTCTTCTGCAATGAACAGGCTTCATGACAGAAAACAGAAGGAAAAGTTAGATGCAAAAAAGTTAAGAACCACAAAAAATGCTTTAAAACTCTTAAGGTTATATCATATTATTGCCCTTAACGAGAGAAGAAATACAATACCAGGTCTTAATAAAGTGTTCTGATGATTTATTAAAAATTCCATCATGTGTAACATCTGAAGAATTTCTCTGGATATTTTGAAAACAGCACAGAACTTGTGAAGAATGCAGAAGAGAGTTTACAGACATGTATTTATGATGTTGCTAATTCAGTAGTTTCTTATCTACAGAGTAAGTATTGCAAAGACCCAAAACTGACACCAAAGCAAATTTGTGGGGATAACTTTTTACTATTGAACTCAAATTAAGGTAATTTTGTTTCAGTTTATGTTGTTTATGTTCTAGAAGTCAATATTTACAAGTTGTCTTTCTGCCTCCTTTCTTTTTGTTTTTCCTTAACTAAAGTGCCTTGCAGAAATATTTCTACTTTGTGCCTAAAGTGCCAGAAGAACCGCAGTACTACATTTAAAATTATTAACTCATTTAAAAACATAACAGCAACATTTCAGAAACAACATCTGTGCTCAGCCCAGCCTCCCAGCAAAATCCCAGAGTGGAGGTAGGGCGGAGATGGTATTTTGCCCAACAGTTTTCTCGGTCTAGGATTTCTAGGGTCAAGTTCTAAGCTTCTTGAAAGCAAGCAGAGTAACACTGATGAATCCCACCCATGCCATCAGAGTGACCAGCAGCTAAGGATGTGGTCCCTAGAGTACAGCCAGAATCTCCAGGCTGATGCCCTGGGTTCCAGAGCAGCCACATTCCAACAGTTTAAAGGAGAAAGTTTGACAGTCCTTAAATCTGTCATATTTCACACCCTGTTAAGATGAGCAGAGGCTGAAGATTTAACTCTGCAGTTGGCAACAGTGCTGCAACACGTCAATCCATGAACTGAAGACCTGGGCTGTGTCCAACAGCCGGTGCAGCCCACCCTGTGGAGTCATTACCAGCATCCCTGTTCCTGGGTCCTCTCAATAATTTCTACTGATCTTTGTTAGTCTGCTTCACAGTCAGTGATGTGGTCCAGAAGCAAATACTCTCTCTACATCATTACATGCCAAGGCCTGGAATTCAGCGTTAGCACGCCACAATTTCTTTTCTGTGACAGGCTCCGTGACAGTATCAGAACTCTGAAAATATTTGTTAGCTTTTTCCTCACCTAACACATGATGTGTATTCAGTTAAGCAGCTAATTGTCACATATGTAGAAAAGAACAAAGAAACTACTTGGTTAACTGGATTTTCCTCTTTATTTACCTTGGTTTTTCTTAACGGGGACAACGTTGAGTTTGGCTAAATTATCATACAAGCAACATACAACAGTTTATTCGTCTCAACAAGGCAAGAAAGAAATTGAGGCACCTGCCAAACCTGAGGGTTAAAGAGTCTCAGGACTGAGATGGGATTTGCCTCCCGCCTTGTCTTTGGACACAACTGCCCAAATTAGAAAATTAGTTCCCTTAAGACTCTGGCCCCCCACCATTTAATCCAGGGAATAAGCAGGTTCCTCTAAAGGACAATACAGATTTACAGTAGTATTGCTTCCAATTTAGGCTTGGATGCTGCTATTTATGTGCTAGACACATATAATGCTTTATCTGTGCAAGTTTGGTTTTCAAACAGCTTTGAAAAATCTCTAGTTCAAATTAAATGTTTTGTAACAAATGTCAAAACTGTAAATCACTGAACAGTAGCAGTAAGCTGATAGAGAAGATGCAACTTGCTCAATAGAATTCTCCAAATCTGTTAAGCCAAAAGTTGTTTAATACAATTTAACTCACCCTGGAGTGCAGTTAAATAATTGTGATGGATGGCAGCTTGTCTTAGTCTTTTCCATTTGTTAAATTATGATAGATGAATTATGCACATTACTGAATTTCAATGCGTTCTTTCTGTTCATCAACCCTGCTTCATGAAAAACATCCAGTCAATAAATAGTCTAAATCCATCTCCATCAGAACAGTATGACATTCTACAATTATGATAAAGAAGCTGAAGGCCAAAAATGTTTCAGAATAAGTCCCTTGACATTAAGAGCAACAATAAATATACGGGTGTAATGTGACTACTAACACACTTGCTACTATACCTATTTTAAATAAATGAATTGAACCCATATCTGGTAAAAATGTTTGATATTAGTGCTTTCTGAGAGCTTTGTGGGACACAAGACTATAATGAATAAAACCCCCAAAAAGACATAGGCTTTTTTTTTTTTAAGCAATAAGCTAACTTAGTATCGAAGTCACATATTGAAAATTATGTAAAACAATTATTTTATAAAAGAAGATAAACAAGACATTGCTAAATATAATATAACATAATTTCTAAGAAAACTTCACTTGAGCAGCCATTTGGTAATTATTTGCTCTTCGACAACACCTGCACAGAGACTCCTAGGATGTGCAGTTTGTCATTTTAATGTATTCCACAAAATCCCAGAGCACTAAGCTTCAAAAAAGAAAATCCATACTATCTACTTTTTCAGAGGGTTTTTATCTTACAATAATTGTTCCATGTGACTGCATCTGACTTCTAATCATTTCAGTATCCCTGTTCAATCAGTGTGGCATTTCAGGAGAACGTGTGTTTGCTTTGAATCCTTCAACTAGATTGTTCTTTGTGTAATCATAGATGTACAGTGTCTTAAGTTTCTCAATTTGCTGGAAATTATAAAGTGAAAATGGCCGATACAGAGGTTTTCTTTAGAAAAAAGACAGCGTATGTCTCCATATGTATTCATAAACTACCACAACTCAATGTCTGACAGATGTACTGGAAGATTAACAGAACCTGCTTCTGATTTCAGATGAGGTGGTGTGCACCAGGAGAAAGTCTGTGAAACCTATAGGTACATGATACACCAAGGAAAGACAAGTGTACAAAAAAAAACCTAGTCAGGCTTTAAACGTATTCCTCAAGACCTATGAAAACAGAAACAAAACCAAGAAAACAAAAGGATTTGATTTGAAAAAGTGCCACATGCTTCAAAGATTACAGGGTATTTACTTTAACTGTTGGTGAGGTACAATTTAACACATCTGAAGAAGAGCATTACGTATACGATTCACACTACCAGCCTGCGGTACCTTCCACAGTAGGTCTTCATCAAATGTAGACGGAAGAAGGACTCAAACTAGAATGCCTAGTTTAAAGAATAAGGGATGGGGGGAACAAAAAGCTAGACTATTAACTTCACTAGCAAGTTTCTCCATCTTTGATGAACAGACTTATGAAAAGTTTATGAAAGTATAGGCATGAGGCAGTAGCTCTGTCAAATCTCAGCAAGCCGGTCTGACTGACGGGCATACAGCTTCACAAATACATCCTGACAGTTACATGCACTGCAACACAAGGATTTGTATTTTAAGTAAAGTTTGCAAAAACTAAAATGTGACATTTACAAGATTTCTGAGCAGAAAACCTCAGGGATGAATTCAATCTCTATTACCTTCACTTCATCCTAGTTTTCCTTAAATATATCATCTCAGATTGTTCTGATGTCTCCTATCCTGATACAGACCTAATGCCTAGGAACCACATTGACACTGTGAATCTGCCAGGAGCTTTCAAAAAGCATTTTTATCTTAAATATGAAGTGTTTTCCTGCTAGTGAAATGGCGTTAAATCTTGCAGAATTCTTCATTCATCCCCAGTGATACCACCTACTGTGGAAGGTTAGATCTGAATCATCTTTTTTAAAGGAAGCTTGACAGTTCATTTCAGAAGTTCCTTTTTGTCTCCAATTTCTAAGCAGAAAGTAGTGTACATTCAGAAATTTCAAGCAGCTGTGTACCTCTGCAAATGCCACAGAACTAAAATAACATTTCTCAGAATTAGTCTGTCATAGTTTAAAGCATCAAAATTGGTAAGCAATTCTCAAGTGACATTGTAATTACAGAGTGCAGCCGCAGTGATGCTACGACTTCAGGTTGAAAGAGCTATTCCTATCTAAAACCCCATTTTCAGTTTCTTGCAACTTTCTCAGCACCCTCCCTTTTAAGGCATACTTGACATGAGGCATGATTTTTTGACCGGGGCCTTCTTCGCAATTCTAATTTTTATTCACTAAACAAGCTCCTGTTCCTTGGAGAGGTTAATATTCAAGCAGCAGACAGAAGAAATTGCAATACGTAAACCTTACAGAAAAACAATTGAGTAAACCCATACATTCTTGTCCCAGTGGGTACTACTTGGATGACAAAAGCTACGCATGTAGTTGAAAGCTGGTTATGCTAGCAGTGTGGACACTATGAACTGGTAAAAAAAACACTGTATTAAGTGTAGTACAATTTGAAGACAATTTTAACATGCAAATCAGTTGTTATTTGTTGTCCCTATTTAGCTGTCCTTCAATCCCAGGCCACCTAAATTCAATGAGTGACAGAACTTCAAATCTGTGTTCTCTAGAGCTAAGGTTACAATGAACCCATACAGGCTGAATGAAATGCTTGCTTTTGATTCCTTGCAGCAGTCTTGATTGTTTTTGAAAGCTCAGCTGAACGATCAGGTATGAGATGAGCCCTGACACTCCTTCTCCACAAGTCTAACTTGTGCCAGTTGCTATCAGTTCTACTGAGATCCAGAAGCGAGATATTTTTTAATTACAAACTCCCAAGATGCTATTTGTAAGAGAGACCATGCCTAGCGTACACCCCAGTGAAGGACCATCACACAACATTGCAGTGGACACCTTCCAAAAAGCAGCAGAAGAGGCTTGCCCTGTTCCTGTTTTTAACCCAACAGATCTCAGTTTACTGGCCAACATAAACCCTGAATTCTCTTGATGGAAGACACCCTTCAATGCT
The DNA here is from genome assembly GCA_013400135.1 of Rhinoptilus africanus. Classification (NCBI taxonomy): domain Eukaryota; kingdom Metazoa; phylum Chordata; class Aves; order Charadriiformes; family Glareolidae; genus Rhinoptilus; species Rhinoptilus africanus. The sequence continues at coordinate 1,633,849 of VXBO01006243.1, read as the reverse complement.
TTTGTTAAGATGTACTACTGTGCAGAAAAGGATGCAAGACTCTCCTGTCCAAAGATGAGGATACAGAAGGATGGCTGATGACACTACAACCTCAAGATAAAAGAACTTATCCTGAAGGTGAAAAACTTCAAGCTATTATACTATAAGAGAGAAGAGAGAACTCATAACCAGAAAAAGAAGCAGCAGACAGCTGCATTAAAGAGCAAGTTCTGGACTGTCAGGAAGATGCATATGCTGGAAGACTTGCGGAAAGTTTTTGGGGATTCAGTTTTCCCTGCCAGTTAGATCGAAGCAGGCTTGGCAAGGTGAACTAGCGAAGCTGCCTGCCTGCTCTACCAACCAGCCTGGAACACCTGGCTTTCTCCTTGTCCCATAGAGGATGCCTCAAATGTGGCACGAAGACCCTATATGCCCAAAGAGAGCCCAGCATTTCACTGCAATACCCAAAAAAGGTCTGTGGTATGACACCTAAGCTCTTTTAAGTATTTTTACTGGATTTGCACCTAACGCTTCTCCTCTTGTTATCCAGCTTCCCCCTTTCACCAGACTTAGTTACTGAGATCAGTCCTTGGGCTGCAGGTTACAAGTGAATGTGCTGAATTTTCATTGAGATAAAAACCAGTAAGTTCTCTTGGATTTATTTATTTATGTATTTGGGGAGTGGACAATATTTCCTCCTTGTCCCTAATGGCACAGACAGCAACTATCCTTAACTCCTGTAGCTGAGGTCCCTAGGTGTCAAGGAATTAGCCTATACATTCTGAAGAACAAGAGAGGGAGAAACAGAAAGATGTCTTATAAAAATAACTAAAGAAATAATTATAAGGTAAATCCTTTGATAACTCTGGCATACTTGAAGTGAGAGCCAGTTATCTTAATAAGCAAGTTCATTTAAAAACTGCTAAATAACAGAACTCTTGCTAGAGCTCAGACACCAATACTTATAAAACAAAATTGGCTTTAAAAATAAAAATGAAGCTAAGTCCTCAGATCCTTTCTTTCATAGAAGGAAAATTAAGAATGCAAAGGAAGATCAAAAGAGCCAAGGATGAAAATTGATTATTCAACAAGTCTTAAAACAATAGTTAAACCATTTTCTTCAGAAACTGAGAGAAATATGGGAATTTGTAAAACCTACCACATAGACTGAAGACAGTTAAGATCATAATTACTATTAAGAATTATTAGCATTTTTAATTAATTTTGTTCCTTTCCAACTTCCAGTTGTGTAACTCTAGATAAGCTTATTTTAAGTAACTTTGAAATAGAGCTTTTGAAGTAAGAGTATACAGGTGGAATAAAACCAGCAAGTACCTTTTCCATCTTCAATGACCAGTCACTGAAATGCACAAACATCAACTAACCACTCTTGTTATTTTAAATTTGAACTAAAACTAAAATTAACATACTATCAACAATGAAGTGTATTGTGTGAATGTTATTAAGACTTAATAAAAATTCTTCCTCCTTTGTATGTACAGTCAACGTGACATTTTTCCTTCCTCCCAAAAGCAGGAGATGCAAGAGTTAATTTCATCCCATTGTGAATAATCTAGGACTATTTCAATACTTATTACATTTCACTGAAATAATTTATAGGCTGAACACTTGCAGTGAAAAACACTAGGCCAGATTTTTTCAGTAAAATAATGGAAGAGCACTGTTAAGTAACATAAAATGTTTTCACCATATAAATTGCTCTCTTAAAAATGTAATCCCCAGTAAAGTCTTCAAATATAATTGGCAGTCCTTCAGAACAAGTTAATTTAATATAAAGAAACTGGAAGCCAATTTGTTCCACAAATACTGGTAGTCATGTTTCACTTAAGTCCCGGTCATAAAACATGCATCAAATTTAGCCTAGAAAGCTACACCTTCTCTTAGTTCAGCTAGTTTTTTCCCCTACAAAGTCAAGTAGAAATACCTAAAATGTAGACAGACAGGTGCAGAACTTTTATACGTGTTCCTGAGAGAGGCAGTTAAAAAGTCAGAATCAATCTTTCCAAAGATGAACGCCCGCAAGATGAGAAGGGGAGATGCTCCTCCGTGCCTTTCGCTTGCTGTCAATGCAAGAACAACCCAAGAAAAGGCATTTACAGTCCTTCTGCATACAGACATTTCCCCAGTAATTAAGTCACTGGAGAGAACTACACAACATATAGATTTCCATACAAGAACAATCTACGATCTGACTTTAAAAAGATGCTGGACTTTACCCACACCAAGACTCTTCTGAGAAAACTTGTACAAAGCCTACGTTCTTTCTGCTTTTAAAACATGAAACAAGTACAGGAGTTTGCACCTTATTCAATGACAACGATAGGACATTACTGCTAACTTGAATATAAAAATACAATCTACACATTATATTTAAAATAATTACGACTGCTTGAATAGCTTAAAGATTTGTCTTGAATAAAGATCAGAATAATGACATTAATGTAATTTTTTTAAATGGAATCTTTTTTATAGCAATCAAGCTTTTAAGAAAATTAGTCAAACAGTTGGAAATTAATTTTGTATCAACCACTAATAAAGTCTGGAAATAACATGACTAGACTTTCAGTCTTGAAAACTAAAAATGCAACACTCACTTTATACTTATTTTTCATTGTGATAATGTCATTTACTCCTCCTGTCCTGGCAATTTGCAAAAGGTCAGCTTGTTATACAGTAAGGAAAGATTCTTAGACCATAAATTAATAAAGTGAGTTACATGACATTCCTTATTAACATTAAAGCTATTCCCCACTAAGAAAGTTTTGGAGAAAAACATTAAATTGCAAGATTTTTATAACTACACCTCCAAACTGTAAATGCTTAGCCATTCAAATATATTATCAGAAGCAGAGGAAAAATAACTTGTTACATACAAAAGGCAAAGCAATGACAGAAAGGAATTGTTTTTTAAAAAAAAAATCTTAATGCTCCCTGTGCACTACAGAACATCAGAAATCCATTCTTTGATGATGCTATAATGAAAGAAAGTTCCTCTGGTAATATATACAAAGCCCCAGATAAAAGCTTACAGGATTAAAGGATTACATGAAGGTTATTAAAGGGGTTGGGGAGGGAGGGAGGGAGGATGCACGCTCTTTTAAATAATGATCATCATTCTGTTTGGAAACGTAAGTAATAAGTTTGGTTTTAGGTTGCATTTTAGCTTTTGTAATAAATGCTGTACTTCCTTTCTTTTGAGCAGAAACAAACCAGTAATATATAGTGCTTAATTTGATCTTCAAATGCACAGGAAAGATTTGTTTGCTACATAAATCTGTGGCGTTGGCATGGCTTCATTCAACAGAGGTCCCAGTTCTGAACTGGCACATTATATATTGCATTTTTATCCACAAGACTATCAAGAATCGTATTTTCAGTAGTTGTTCCTATGGAAAAACAGATCTAAATGAAAAATAAACATATCAGTGTAACGAATTACACTATTTATTACTTCTAAAATAAATTACTACTGTTAATCTATACATCTCATCCATATACATTATCTATAAGTTTCACAAAGTTTACAGTTGACCAAGATTAAATCCACTGTGGCCTCTCATTTTCACTTACTGTTGAAAGTAAATGCAACTCATCATTTGAGCAAATGCCTTTTAAAACACTCAAGTTTTCTCTCACATCTCAAATCATCAGGTTTCAGCTCATACCCAAAAGAAAATTCCAAAATTCAGAATATATAACTGCCTCCCAAGGGGGAAACCCTCCATAGGATTTAGAGTTACTATGACTATTTACAAACAGTGGTTGCACCATACCCACTGTGGTTTTATTGACTTTCAGTGTAGTTAAACTGACTTTATTAAATATAAACCACTAACCTCAGACATGCAGGGTATTAGACTAACGGTCTATTACTTTCTTCTAATGCAGCTGTACATTTTACAATTAAAGCTTCCTTGAGGATTATCCAATTTCTTAAAACTGTCAAAAATGAGGAAGAATAAAAATCAAACATTTGATTCTAAACAAAACACTGACGTTCCCAGCGTACTGCCTACAGCTGGTATACGAAGAAATGAGTAAAGGAACTAGAACAGCACTCTAGCTTGTTTCAGATATAACAAAAAACATGACATCTCCTATGGGACTCATTTGTTCTTAATAATTAAGCATGAATTGAAACTCCTGCTGAGGGCAGATCTGTAAACAAGTATTTACTGTAGCTATCTATGAAAACAGGACAGTCTGTCTATTCTGCAACCTGCAACTACTTGTAACTTTCAAGGCAACACATGGATTTAAGTTCAAATATTGAATCTGTACTCAGTATATGCATTTAATTTTACACATATACCAAATTATCCTATTAATATGTTATGCAGTTCATTGAAAAATAAATGGAGATAATTTCATAACTTCCCAAGAGCAGGTTACTTTGCAAGTTCACATGAGCAAACATTTTACAGTAAACTCTTAGTATATATCACAGTACCTACCACAACTGGTAGGGCAACTACCAGTGAATACATTGTGACCAGCTTTTTTTGCAAATTTTTTAAATAATCCGTGTAAAATATACTCCCAGATTATGTAATAACTGAAAAAATCCAGAAATTGAGAACATAGGTATGTCTTTGATGTCCTAGTCAAGAATTTGGGTCAACATTTTAAGTCTTTTTGTCAATCACTGAGTCATGTAAGAGACAGTCAGTGGAGAAAAGGCCAGAAAGTGGATATGCATGACAATAACGAGACGTGTAAGAAAGCCAGATAAAATAAAAACTTTACCAGCAATACTGAGAGAACATGGAAACATTATTTAAAATACTGATTTTATACCTACAATATTCTTAAGTTTTAACTTATTATCCTGATACACCTGCTAGAAAGAGATACTGCTAAGTAACCATGGATGGGTACAGAGGATTTATGCCGATAATCATATTAAGATTATTGGGCACCACCAGTGAAAATCATCATCAGAAGAAAAAAAACCTGACAGTTTAAAACTCCCAACACAGGCAATATGTACATATTTTTGCTTGCATTTGTTAAACATGAATACACTATTAAAGCCTTGCATTGCACAAAATCACATCCATTACCAGAACCCTCATGTAGAAAATGCTAAAAAATTGGTAGGAAATTTTCAAGTGTATAGAAAAAGCGACTTCTCAGTTTCCACCTCAGGATTTACTATGTACTTTACATTCACAGAAGAAAGTGACAGGCCTTATGCCCATTAAAATTATCAAATACTGATAGCTCACTGGCCCCCAATTCCGCTGGTAGGGACAAACTTTGAGAAAGCACATGTGAAGAGACACAGGCTGCAAAACATACAAAAGTCACACTTCTTCCAAACCTTGCTGTCAAGTTCTGGGCAGTAGCAAGACCCTCAGCACTCCAAAACTCTCTTCTACAGTACACATTAATGGATCTCAAGAGTGACCTGATAAAAGGGCACAAAAACCCAACTGCTCATCCTGCGACCAAATGCTGTCTTGGACTTTTCTCTGCTGCAGATTCCCACATTTCATTTAACCTCATTCTTCACTGCAAGCTCCAATAATCTGTATCCCAAATTTTTTGCCAAAATTATTGCTAAAATCTGCTCTAGATGGACAGTACTCACTACCTTGGAAAGTTCTGAGATGAGGCTTCTTTGAGAAGCTTACTCAAACACATCACTGTGGTAGGCACATCTTTGTTGTGGTTTATACCTTTCACTTGCAGTACTCGCCCAACTTGCTCTAGTTATAAAGCTTCATACATATGGATAATGCTGCTTTGTATGTGCTAACAATCCTGGCAGGTTTCCCTTCAATAAACCACTCCAGATGTTAGTCTCGGTAATTATGTCTGACATCTCTCAGCTTTGGTAATGAAATACTGCTGATACAATTCCTTGTTTGTATTTCTATGGATCATCTTCAGACATAAAAACTACAGAGTTAAAACAGCCACATCGACAGGCACAGAATGGAAATCTGCTAAATGAATATACAGCAATTGCATGATTAGCATAAACAGGATAAATATGGAAATACAGGATTCTATGAGAAAACTATCAGTTATACAGCATACTTCACTCTTCTGCTTAATAAGGATGCCCTTTCAAATCCTATATATACATATGTATGACTACATGAAAGACAAAATTACCAGTGTTATCAATATCATGTAACGCTGTATAATATATAACCTCTTGCTGCTTCAAAAGAATCAAAACTCAGCTTCACACAATAGGCCTGCTGCCAACAAGGCATGAGAAGAAACACGCACAATGGAATTTCTAACCTGAGAAGTCAAGATTCAATACCTACTTTACCTATGATATTATCACATCAACTAAACTGAACATTAAAAGTGCTTAGGCAAAAAATGTGTTAAAATAATTTGCATACAAAAAGCTTGAATTTTGCAGATGTGATGTTAGAGAATACAGATTCTGGAAGGTGTAAGACATGTACAGTTTCTACACTGATAAATAAGCCTGCTCAAGAAGTCATCAGCTCATACTACTCTCTTGGGGTTTTTAAATTACCACATTAAATGTCAACACTAACAATAAAAGTGATTAAATCAGTACACAACTACTGCTGGTGGCTGAAGTTTCAAATATTAGCAGTACTGTCAATGTTGCATGGGGCATGCAGAAAGGAATTTAAGCAGGAGCTGATTTTGTATTAAAACCAAACATTTCTTACCATTTTAAGCTGTGATACGTTGTCATACCAATATTTCTGATATGCAACTGTCAATGTTGCATGGGGCATGCAGAAAGGAATTTAAGCAGGAGCTGATTTTGTATTAAAACCAAACATTTCTTACCATTTTAAGCTGTGATACGTTGTCATACCAATATTTCTGACAATGTTACTTTATTGCATNGGAGCTGATTTTGTATTAAAACCAAACATTTCTTACCATTTTAAGCTGTGATACGTTGTCATACCAATATTTCTGACGTTACTTTATTGCAGATAAATTATCAAATAGTGTTGACAAGTTCTTTGTGATAATAGCTTTCCTGTATATTTCGCAGAATTATTAATTATTATTATGTCTACCTAGCAACATTAAATCCCATCACTAAGAAGCAACTACCCATTCAGCAGACACCAGTTTTCATTTTTTTTAAGAAGAATAATGTCAAAGCCACTTTAACTATTGACTTCTGAAGGACTGAAATTAAGCCAAAGTCACTTAGATCACTAGGAACTTAAGTGACTGCTAATACAAAGTCTTCTTAATGGAAAGTCAGAAAACCACTCATATTTACTGTAATATGCAATGCCACCATTTTCATCACATAAAACAAAAGCTTCAGCACACGCAGAAATTAAAGAACTTTCCCACAGGCTGCGTGAAGTACATGAAACAGGCTGTTTCCCAAATAGTGTTAGGCCTTTTCATATTGTTACTCTGCAACTTAATACCATCACTGACAATCATTTATAAAAACGCTACACAATTGCAATAATGGTGTCCAATCACTGAACGTTTTATTTATACAAGCATGAGTAAATGTTTTGAACAGAAATATGTAGACACACATACAGCTGCCCATCCCCATGGCAAAAATCCCCAGAGACTTACAAAAGCACATCCAGCATACTTGATGTGCTTTTGTTAACTCAAGGTCATCCAAAACAGTTAATGGGTTTGAATTTCTCTAAGTATTTTTAGGCATTTAAGTCAGCAAAATGTTTGTCTAACTACAACATTCAGTTAATGATCAAACACGAAACCCAGTACTAACTGGCCACCCATGGCAAAATCCCATGAGTATCGTTTACTAATGAAGTGATAATTATGTTTTGTAAGAAATAAGGAAGTATACTTTTCAAAGGGATTAATGTATTACAAAAATCACTTTAATATCTCAGAAGAATGAACTAGGGCTTGTCCTGTCAAATGAGAGAAGAAAGGTGGAAAGAAGTCAGAGGATCATTATCTCCAATTCTGAACATCTCAGTTTGCTCATCACACAGACTCTGCTAACAAGAACCACAGCATTTTAGTGAAATAAGTGAATAGGTGCCAATACTGTCACTCATAACAAGGTATATGAAACGTCCTGACTATGAGGTGATTTTATTTAACCTAGACTCTGCTAATAACTTGGCAGGTTATTTTTTTCCTGGTAGGATGAAAGGATACAAAAAAAAAAAAAAAAAACAAAAGAAAAGCCAAAAAAACTTTGAGGGGAA
>VXBO01006243.1:1592084-1625454 GCA_013400135.1 Rhinoptilus africanus | reverse complement strand
GGGCAGAAAGCCCAGCCCAGCATTGGTAAGGACTTAGAAAAGTCTCAGGTGAATGATTCCATGACCTAGGTCAAAGCTGACAGGTTGGTAAACGAAATTCAAAGGCAAATGTTTTCCCTTTGTCCATGCTAATCCTCATGACCCATCTTCAATTTATCCCATGGAGAGGGATAAATCGAATCTCTCGGCCGAAGCAGTGCACAGTGACATATCGGAGGCACAAACTGAGCCTTGTCTTCCCACAGCCAAGGCCATTGACCTGTATTTTGAAATATTCACACCATGAAAAATAAAAATGTTAAATCTTATATACTGACTATATGAAAACCGAGAGAAGAGCCAGGTGAAGAGAAAATGGTAACAACTACTCCTTGTGAAAAACAATTAACTATTTATTAGGAATATTTGATTATGCAGAGCAGATAAAACCATTTTTAAATACCTCTGCGGTATTGTTTTCTCTGTCTTTCTGAGAGAAGAACCACATCCAGCTGAAGAACTACCTCTTGACCTCTCTGTCCTTCAAGTAAAGTCTTCCATATTACTAACACAGTCTGTGAACATGTGTTTAGGATCTAAAGAGTATCATTATTTTAACAGGACTGCCTACTTAACAATATGCTCATGCTAGACTCCTTTGATTAACTGTAAGCTAAAGGCTGAAGTAGCAAGAGAAAAAAACAGGAATCTCTCCACATGCTCTGAAGGTAAACTGACCAAGCACCACACNTCTTCCATATTACTAACACAGTCTATAAACATGTGCTTACTTAGGATCTAAGGAGCATCACTATTTTTAACAGGACTGCCTACTTCACAATATACTCATGCTAGACTCCTTTGCTTAATTGTAAGCTAAAGGATGAAGTAATGAGAGAAATAAACAGGAATCCTGCCACATGCTCCGAAGGTAAATTGACCGAGCACCACGTGAGACACCAATTTCTACAGCCAAAAGTTTCTGTTAAAAAAATTTTGAGCTGTGATTCCTTTCAAAATTACTTAACAATAGAACTTAAACATCTCAGTTTAAGAGGACTCTCAAAAGGAAGCCAAGCACTTGCCACCCTGAAAACCATCACAAAGAAATAGGTAATTTATGCCATACCTGGAAATATTTCCCAAACAAGGTTTTTCACAGGATCAAGACATAATTCAGAGACAGACTAGTTTTGTTTCTTCTCATATGATATTCAACAAACCTATGCTTTCACCTGTTTTGCCTCAAGAAACAAGATTCTGGATTTTCTAAAACACAGATCACACTGATCTTCCTCTTTCCAGGTAAAATCATGGTAACCATTTGAGCATGAGTAAGCTGGTATTAAAAGTTCATAAAATAAATATTCATGAATTCTTCTAAAGCATCATTACTGCCTTTTACCTTCTGAACCGTGAGGGAAGGCCTGCACAAAACAAAGGCGCAGCTTTCTCCCTCCTGGCCCATGCAGCACTGAACCAGTCACCCACTCTTTAAAAAGGCAGATTCCTATTTACGGTACTTAATGCCAAGGCTAAGCTAGCTACATCCAGACAATAATAACTATTTTTATTACTTGCTTTCTGAGATAAGAGGATTCTGTCATTAAAGTGTTCCCTTATGCACTGCTTATTGCTGCTCTAGTATACCGGCTGAGACTGGGAAAGCTTGGAATTGATCACTTCCATTTGTTTTAATGAACTGCTCTACTTAACTCCCAAGACTGTATTGGCTTCATTCTTCAAGAGGTTTTGATGATGCTGATTAAATTATGTCATTTTTAGACAATTTCTAACTCTCATTTTAAATTGCAGCATTAATTTGTGATGCATTTTCTAGCAAACTGTGGTACACAGATATCCTATGTAAATTATGAAGATATAAAAGCCCTGTTTCTATTCTCAATAGAATAAACAGTACTTTGGACAAAGTCCCAATACTCTCAGTACAATGGGATGCAAAGAATTATTAAGAGACTTGATGAAAGTGTCTTTCTTTATGCATGTGAAAATATCTTGAGAGCTGCATTGCCTGAATATTGTTATGTGTTCACAACATCACGTGGTTCCAGGAGGTTTTGTGTGTGTTTTCCAACTAAAATTTTTATTTTATTTTTACCCTGGCAGCACTGAACCCGTGCAAGTTGAACACTGCCAGTAGGTACTTGTATTACGTTTTAAGGAACAACTATGCTTTAGTGCAGGGAGTCTCACATCTCCCCCCACAATAAACATGCAGAACATGATAAAATGCAACCTCAGAGGCCCAGAGAGGAATGCCTACATGGCAGCACCACACACCACTAAGACTGCATCTACAAGTAAGGACAAAGGTGCACGTCTCCTGTAACGAAGTTTCACGGCACAAGTGAAAGTCGGATACAAAGATCCAGACCCGAACAACAGAAAAAACTCCTGAATCTTCCCAAATCACAGGCTGGAAGCCTGTGACAGAAGTAAAGAGTTAAGCCAGGGCAGAGGAAAGGTCTTATAACCTCAGATTCTTCCCTATAGGTTCAGCGTTACTGCATCACCAACAGTTTGGAAATTAACATTTTCCCCTCTCTGTCTCCAACTATTCACACCAGATTGTGCCCAGTTCTGGGCTCCCCAGTATAAGGGAGACATAGACATGCTGGAGAGACTCCAGTGATGTGCCACAAAGATGACAAAGGGACTGGAGCATCTCCCATATGAGAAAAGTCTGAGAGGTGTGACCGTTTAGACTGGAGAAGAGAAGGCTCAGGGAGATCTAATTAATGTCTGTAAATACCTGAAGGGAGGATGCAAGGGTGATGGAGCCAGGCTCTCTTCAGTGGTGCCCAGTGACAGGGCCAGATGCAATGGGCACAAACTGAAAGACAGGAGGTTCCCTCCGAACATCAGGAAACACTTTTTCCCTGTGAGGGTGACTGAGCACTGGCACAGGTTGCCCAGGGAGGTTGTGGAATCTTCCTCCTTGGAGATATTCAAAAGTTGGAAGGACATGGTCCTGGGCAACTGGTGCTGGGTGGCCCTGCTTGAGCAGGGGGGTTGAACCAGATGACCTCAAGAGGTCCCCTCCAACCTCAGCCATTCTGGGGTTTTGTGAATTACGGAGGACAACAATAGTGTCTGATCCAGGATTTGCCTGTAACACCCAAATGAAGAGAACACTTATTTTAAAATCTCCATTGTAGACCTGACCAATTTTTTCACATTTTGACTGCTAAGAGACGCATACACTATTTTATATTATCCCAATCAGATGAAATTTAAAAAATCGTAGGAAGAAATCAACCTTTTCAAGACATTTGTGAATCCCTGTGTGACTTATCTTTAACTTCTGGCATATTTTGATGCATCACATCAATTTTTAGAAACTCACTGAGGTTCATCCATAACTAAAGCACCTGAAACAGAACTGAAAACAATTGATGGGTATCTGTACCTTGCAGGATATTTACTACGTGTTTCTGTGGGTACATGGTTAAATTATTGAAAATCATAACTTCTTCTGACTTTTACTAATATGGTAACTCTTATTCTGAGTTTCAACTGCAAATAAGATTTATTTTATTTTCCCGTTAAACAGGTTTCCTTTGCATTTGATTATCTCGTAATATGAAATAGAAATTTTAAGTCTGACCATTGTAATTAATATTTCACAGCATTATCATTTATATTCTAAAGCCAAATAGCTAACCAGTATCATCCCAGACATAACCCGTCTAACTTATTTCCTGCAAGTTCACGGGGATATTAATTTAAGAATCTATTTACTGGAAAGTGTGGTTTTCTGTAGACACTGAAAATACACTCTCTTTTGCACTAGTTATTCGTCATAAAGCAAATACTGCAACCTGTTTTGCAAGCTGTTACTCTCCTACTTGAATTACATTATATCTCTCAGCTTTCTGTGGCTGTCATTAACTTTGCCCTCTTCTTTATCTTCAATCTGAAGTTAATTCTCTGGCCAGCATGTTGCCTGCCGCTTTGAGGGATTAAATATAAGGGTTTATGAAGAAAAGGAGCTTTTCATACAATGCTATTACACCATGATAGCTTTCACAGAAATTGTTGACTCTTGAAAAATGCATGTTAAACACACATGTTGTTCACTTAAAAAGAAATATTATCATATTGCAAAATAATAAAAAAGGGATTATTTTAAAGCATTCGCTGAACATACATGCAATCCTATTACAAGCAGCAGGCAGTAACGCACCTGTATTCTCAGCACCGCACACAGACATTGGAAATGCTGTTTGCTGTTTATATACATTATACAATTATTCTTCTAAGACGTATTCAAAATAATACCTAAGTTTTTACTTCTCAAGGAAATTCTCTTAAGAAAATGATAAATCTAGAGAAGCATTCTAGTGAATTACAAGTCTGTGGTCCTGCTGTACCAGCCTTTCATTCTATCTCACTTTAGCTGCTGATGAAGTAAGGCATTCATCTACAGACCAATTTGGAAATTTAGGACAGTAATTTAATGGTTTGCACTAACCATAACATAGTATGTCTGCGCTAATGTCTAAGACATGTCTAACTAACAGATGCAGTAACAAAGGAAAAATATTATGTATTTGTGGACCACATTTCCTTTCACACCTACTTCAAAACAGAAACTCCCAGATAATTCTTTAGTGATAAAAATACATACGTATTTGATTTTAAAAATAAGCAACTTAGAATCGTAGAATCATAGAATCTTCATGCTTGGAAAGGACCTTTGAGATCATCGAGTCCAACCATACACACTCAAAAAAACCCAAAACCCTACAGTCTCTGCCCCTAGAGATTCTGCCCCATGATGACCCTTCAGCTGACCCTGATGATCTATCTGAGCACCAGTAGACTATCTCAGGCTTTTCAATTACAAACAATTAGGAAAGTCTTTAGACATTTAAAGTACACACAAGATGCTAGCCAGACTTAACCTGGACCAAATCATCAGTGGGAAATAATGGCAATATTACTCTCATTTCCTTTCCCAACATGTTTTCTATCCCATAAAGTGAAGAATGGTGTAGGAAGCTGCAAGAGACAATTTTGCTAACAATCTAGCTACTGAGAAGCCTCTGCAGTTGAGGAAGTTTTCCATAGCATTAAGTGAGAGCCTAAACAACATCTATCACTACCTAATACTAGACATTCAAAGCTCCAAATTCCACATCACAAAAAAATAAAGCCACCAAAGGAACACTTCAGTCATTGTGCCAGCAAACCTGTCTCTGTGGAAAGAGCATGTTGCAGCATGATTTTGTTTCACTAAAAAGCACGTCATATGCAAAAAAGAATGTACCTATCTCAGTATCTTCTATAAGCAATAATCATTCAGATGTGTTCTCTTGCCTCTCGTGTTCTGAGATGCTAAAATAAAAACTACTTCTAACTTCAGTTAATTTGCAATGGATTATAGCTGAGTGACTTAAGTAAAAAAAATTATTAATATTACATCTGTTACAGATGGAATAAGCATGGATAAGCATAATCTTGTCATTGTTTTATGGAATCCAAATCCACCCACAAGTGTACAAATCCACATGATATCCTTGAGTGCTGGATTTAAATTTGGGTCTCAGAGAGAGGTGAAAGATGTGGAAGATCTTAAGTATACAAAGAATCCTTAGCTGACTAAACATATAAGCTAGCTTCTGCAGTTCATTCGCAGGGATAAAGTACATCTTTATTTCAGCATAATCAACATAATTTCTCCCTCGATCCTGATTTTCCAAAGAGTACAGACAATAAAGACACAAATGGATGTGACTGAGGACTCGGGAACATGCAGCTCAGCGTGGCACGCTGCAACAGGCTTCCTGCACAATCTGGAAAACCAGTGATAAAAGATTTTCTGGGGTAGTTCTGCAAGAAAAAGCCCCCATATATATACTCAAATACTCATTCAGCAAAGAAAATTAACTGTTAGCACTTAAGTTTTCATTCCAGTATACATTTTCATTCCAGCACATACACTCGACTTCAGCACTTAGGCACTGCCGAATAAGCAGCCTATATAATGTATACAGTTATTCACCTTCTGAAATATGCAAATACCTCGCTTTTCTAGATGACATTGTTACCCTTGAAAACTTTTTGAGTGTAGCCCTTTAGACTTTGGCTTCAGATTTAAAAAACCAATAGTACAAGCACTTCTCCTGAAAGAGCTCTAGAGGACTGATACATTAAAGATTACGAAAGATGCCAGATAATCAGACAGAATGAAGTATCAGCCAGACATGTGAAGTATCACTACTTTCCCATTAAATACAAAACCTCTCTCTCCTTCCCCTAATTGTCCACCACTGACAATGACAGTAACTATCAAAAATGGCTCTTCAGTGCACCTTCTGTTTTTAAATATGCTGAATATGCAAACACAGAATTGGTGTTACGCCCATCCGCAAGAGATTCTATTTTGGCAGAGTACTTTTCACCTACTTAGCTTGCATAGGCCAAAGGGGAAGACAGTAAGCAGTTCATCATTTTTACATTCCTTGTTTTCCCTAAATGCTCAGGCAACTAATTCTGAGCATTTCTTTAAAATTTAAGTTACATAAAATGAACCTTTCTCTCTGCCCAGTCTTTATATCACGTAATCAAGAGATGATGGGCAGCATAAAATCAGCGTGGCTCACAACGAATCCAGCTGCCACTCAGGAAAGTTTATGAAGGCTGGCACAAACGACCAAGGCACAGAACTGAGCGAGCAACATACTGCCACACAACCTACAAAGGTTAGCAAAGTAACATGTTCCAGTCATACTCACCAATTATTAGCCACTGGAAGCTGGGGAAAAGCCTTCTCTTCCACCTCTAAATGCGGTAACCAGCATGACTCCTGAACATGTGGATGACCCCCGCCACCATCCAGGACAGTGGGCTTTAATACTTCAGCATCTGCTCTTCAAGAGGCAGCCTGATGAAAGCCGAAGGGAGGCCTTCAACTAATAGAACTCTACAGAAGGGAAAAGGAACAGCTTTTCCTTTTTAAATGAAATTGTTTACACACATGCTGTTATTTACTGGGGGGTGGGCAGGTATTATCTAATTTGGCCTTTCCTTTTCAGTTATGAAGTTCAAAGTGAAACCTAACAACACGTACTCATTCACTTCCATTAATCAAGCAGCGTTCAGACAGCACTGACCTCTGTGAGCACTGGCTCACCTGTATGGGAAATCCCAAACTGATTTACTTAACTATGATTTTAAACTAGGTATGAAGCAATTGAAACTTACAGTACAGGTATGGCAGTGGACAGTAAATAAACTCTTTACAGGAGTCTACAGAATACTCTACAGAGTGTTACACAAATAGCAGATGAACTATTACGTAACTAGGCTTGTCTTGCAAGCACATCCACAAAAGCTCTGAGCATCTGCTTCTCACACTGAAGAGCTGAAAACACAGAAAAAAAATTAACTTGACTATATACCAAATTTTGTCTTCATAATGCTGACTACCCTACTGACAAATACACCGCTCTTCAAAAATGTCTGTCATCATCCCTCTTGGCTGACTACTAGCTTGACCTGCACAACTGAAGTAAGCCATGACAGTTAATTGTACTACAGAGATCTATAAAAGCCCCTCAATAGCTTGAAATAGTAATTTTAAAATAATTTCATAGTCCCAGATCCTAAAGAAACTAAATGCATTCTGAAGAACTTCATAGTTGAAGCACCTAGCCCAGTAAGTTGCTGGACACCATCAAATCTACACTGTAGTCTTCAAATCATAAGAAAGGCTTCTTCCTAGGAATTGCCTATTTTGACAGGAATACTTTCTTTCTTCCCTCTCTCCCCCCAACTGGGTCACACATTGTTTGTGGTTGAAGCTAAGCCTTACATTTAGCTCTTAAAGATGGTTTAGACAGAATTAAAATACAGAAGCCAAAAAAAAAAAAAAGGCAAACCAGCCGACATCAAGGAGTATGAAGTTGCAAGTTGAAGTTGTTTTAAAAATGGAGAAAAGAGTTGAAGCCGGTTCAGAACTTCCAGCCCAATAATATGAATACAGAACCCCACAGGAAGCACCCTGGTCTCTGCAGAGGCTATCCAGCAGTTGAGAGCCTTTTCCTAAATAGCAATCTGAACTCAACTGAGAGAATCAAGATGAATCAACTTTAAAGCACAACTTCACATTCTCAAAATTAAAAGTCGAATAAAGTATTAAATAGATTAAAATAATCTCGTGAGCATAGCTGTTTCAATTAAAATCTTAGTGGAAAAATGAGACAGCAGTAGAATGCAAACATGACACAGCAGGTCAGCTAAGTCTGCTCTTAACGCTGGGAAGAAATATGCAAGAGAAGTGCATTTCATACAACAGAAAACCTAAGGTACCTGCAACTTCAGGACAATGAACCAGTTTACACAGCACAGAAGCAGGGAAGACTGGGAACTGACTAAATCACACACCTTCTCAGAGTCAATGTAACAATAACAATGTAACAATGTAACAATACCTATCTAAAATAATAACTGTGAGCTGAAGGAAGCAGATGAAAATACGGTGGCGGTTACCTTAATGCTCACCACTGAGAACATACTAACACCAACCATCCCAACTGTCTCACTTCCAGAGGCTACGTTAGTAGTTCCTAGGCTTGTGCTGGGCACCTGTGCCACATCAGCTGGTCCAAGCCAGACAATGCTCAGTATTCTGAGACGACACAGAAACTGGAGCTTGAGCAGGATGCTGCTGTTGCTTAAGAAACAGAGCTTCACAACACGACATTCAGGCTGAGAGGGAGTCATCACATTTACAGCCAAAATTCAAATTATCAGTATTTTATAAAAACTCTCATATGGTCCGGATACCTTATGGATCATCTGCCCTCCACAGCCTAGGTTTCTCTGGGCCAACAGATGCATTCTAGTAAGAATTCCTCCCTCCTCAGAGAAGAGAGAATTCATATGGCAAAGTTTACTGTACAAGGCTGTTAATATTGGTACTTTTTCCTCCATTTCCATTCCTCATTAGAGTTCTCTTCTTGCAGCCTTACAGACTGTATGCAAGATCCAATTCCTTCTTCTCCATCTCGCCTCCGTTTTACTCTGTGGGCTGAAATCCTTGAATTTATCACATTTGCTGAAAATATTCATTCAGTAAAACTAAGGAAAAAATCCTTTATCAGATAGTTCTT
The DNA here is from genome assembly GCA_013400135.1 of Rhinoptilus africanus. Classification (NCBI taxonomy): domain Eukaryota; kingdom Metazoa; phylum Chordata; class Aves; order Charadriiformes; family Glareolidae; genus Rhinoptilus; species Rhinoptilus africanus. Next base: position 1,616,335 of record VXBO01006243.1, on the reverse strand, counting down.
GTGTGTTCACTCTTTTATTCACAGGATAAAAGTGTAGAGCAGTCAGTAAACACCTTGAGAAAAATATACAAGAATGTATTTGCAATCAAAATTGCTTGGCTCCACGACAAACTCACCTAGTTACTCACCAAACTGGATTTTCAGTCAGTTCTGTTTGAACAGAAGAAAACTAGGAATTTGTTAGATAAAGGAAAAGTGGGTCAATCTAAATCTCAATTGTTCATGAAGTGGAGGAAAGCTCAGTGCTGTCTGTCAGGATCATAACCAGTTTCAAGTTTGTAAACTGTAGTTTCTCTGACAAGGGCTGGTAACAAGTCAACTTTTATTCTTTTACCCCAAGGCTGAGAAAAGAAGAAAATTCTTGAAAGAACATTTCACTGACCTCATAGTGCTAACTCAGTCCACTTTAAAGTGATAAATGACCAGCTCTACAGAACTCCACTTAGAAAAACTTTAAATAGCACAGCTGACCACTAACACTAAGAGGTTCTGCAGTTTTGACCTACACTTTTCCTGTACAGATGCAGGGAAGGAAGGGGGGGTGGATTTTGTCCTGAGGGTAGGGAAGAGGTGCTGATTGAAATTTTAGATGATATTTCCACTTAAGACATCAGAGAATATACTTTATGTTACTGAGAGCAATAAATACGCTTACTGCACGTTTAACCTTGACTACTGAAGTTTTTCGCAAACCACTTGAGACACAAATATGGTAATACATAAGCTATAATTTTTTTCCTGGTATGTAACCGCTCAAAGGTTTTCAATTTAATTAAAAATGTCATTAATTTACTGTCAGTTCCAACTGACTGCCCCATGCAAGTCTGCAGGATTGACTTTTTTTTTTTTTAAGAGAAGTTTGGTGGGGTTTTGGGTTTGTTTTGGTTTTTTTCAAACAACAATTTATTCATAGCATTATCATCACCAGTAGATGTGTAACTAAGTCAGCACTTTTGCCTGTACCCTTGTAAGGACTCACTCCTCCTATTTGAGTAAAACAACTGTTTCCTGCTGATATCAGAGTGCACTAAGATTATATGCATTTTCAGAAAGCTAAAAAGTATCTTTCAGAATATTTATTTCACAAATCACAGTTACATAGCAGTATGAAATACCAGCTATAATATTATACAAACTCTGAATTTCCTATTGAAGTCTTGAAAATAAAGGACAAGTTACCCCTAAGAAAATAACTTCATAAGGTTGACATATTTATTACGGATCTTCGAAAGTAATCTCTTGTTATTCCTATTCCCACTACAAGGGTACATAGTTATCTATGTATGCATACAGGAACTCAGGCAACAAATACATAAAATACAATCAGATTTAAATATGATAAATATCAATAACTCTCCTTAATTTGACGTTTATTTCATAGCTACACACTATGCGATCCTTCAGAAGACACTGGAGCTTTTTTCCTCCAAATTAATAAAATATAACATGCACCCTTCCACTTAAAAAACCCAAGTGCTTTCACTCAAAAAAAAAAATATTCCTATGTACAAGAGAAAAGTAATCATGAAGTTATGGTGATAAGTTACTCTCACAATGTTCTGCTGGACTCAAAGTGTCGAAGTGAATAATTGATCGTCTGTGACACCTCAATAGCTGGGACTGTATAGCAAGAGAGAGAGAAAGATCCCTAAGGCCTAAAGTGCACATCTTTGTAATGGGAGCAGCTGTAATAAATCTAAGCTGACAAGTATTCAGAGACTGAAGCAATGTTCCATCAAATATTTTTAAAGTCAGTTCCACACAAGTCAACCCAGCTTCGCCTGGAGATTTATCAGACATTTAGCTGGTGCACATGTGATCACTCGTTAAAGTGAAGGGGAAAGCTAAAGAAGTGGACAAATGAGAAATACTAGACCAAGGCACAATAAGACTTCTAATGCCTAAGGATGAACTTTCACATTTCGTTAAAGTTTAGAAAGATTTAAAAATCTGTTCTCATATCTTGCATTTTTTAAATAGATCTTTTTTTTTTCCTAAAGGTTTTTATTTACAGAAAATAAGTGAGAAACTATTTTCTTTCTTTTCTTTAACTTATGAACGTCTTGATCAAAATTCTTTTTAAAATGGTGAATAAAAAATTTCATTCAAAATGCACATTTAAGTTGTTTATTTCCTAACACATTTGCACATCTCTAACTTTTGAAGTTTTATGGAGAAGTTTGTAAAATTCGACTCAGACGAAATTCAGGCGAAAGTAAGACATTTGATTAAAATGGACTTTAGAAACAGTACTAGAGAAATAATTATATCATTTATTCAAGAAAAATCAGTTTACTGATATCCTTCACAGTAAGCAAAAGAGTAAGAACAGTCATGGAGTCCCTGCTCAAGAACCGCCATCCTCAATAGCAGACCAAGCCTGTTTAATATTGGGAATTCTTCAAAACACTTATCAAAAGGGACAACTTGACAAATCTTGATGTCAGCAAAAGCCCCAATATTTGGTAACAAAAACACATACTTATCAATTATTATGGGTACAAGTTACTTCTGGGGAGATTCTGATTGGACACAAGAGGAAAATTTTTCATGATGAGAACAATCAGTCATTGGAATAATCTCCCCAGGGAAGTGGTAGATTGCTCAACATTGCAAACTTAAGATTCCGCTGGAGAGGGTGCTGGGCCATCTTGTCTAGACCATGCTTTTGCCAAGAAATTTGGACCAGATGATCCCTGGGATCCCTTCCAACCTGGTACTCTATGATCCCAAAAAGTAGCTGACTACATGACAGACTGATTTTGTATCCTGCTTCCATCTACACCCACACGAGAAATGTGAACAGAAGAGCTCTCAAATGCTGTAAAACTCAGCACAGTTCAGACACAGACACCGTTAACAAAACTCTGCTAAAAATCAAGATGTTCCCAAAATTTAGAAATACGTAAAATGATAAAGCAGCAAGTGGAAGGAGATGGGGCAGGGAACGGAGCAATAAGGAGAGGAAAAAAAAAAAATATCAGCTAAAGGTTATGAAATAAGACAAAAAGGCAGAATCCTATACCATTTCACAAAGACCATTCAGGGATGGTGGATTTGAGGAGAGTATTGGACATTTTCTGATGTGAGCCCTGGATCCATGCTCCTGTATGTATCTCTGGTCATACCACACAGTGCAAGCATGACCCCGTTCATAGCGTTAATGGTAATTTTTGATTTTGGTTTCACGCAAGTGCAATGTAAAGAGTGAAAAGTGGTCAGGGTATTCCAGACTGGAACAGACTGGCTGCACTCCAGAGCTCTGCATTCTCAGAATTTAGCAGATCTGAGTCAGCTGATTTAGGGATCCAGGAGTTTCAAGATGTTTCTTCAGAAAGTCCTTGAATCTCACTGCCAGCAGGAAATTCAGTGATTCTTCTATTTACTTACATTAACATTTTCATATCCAAGTTTAATGACAGCCATCTACTGACAATTAGGTTTATGGAGTGATCAGAGATGGATAAACTGTCACACAAACTGACATCCACAGTTCTACTCATCCGGTGATGGAAGCTGGCACCAGCTTGTCTATATGAATGAGAGGAGACAGCACAGGGTGGAGATGTATCATAAGGGGCTGCTGATGTCCCTGAACGCAAACACAAGCAGTTTATAATTGATGAGGTAGAGATGTATGAGCCAGATGGATTTCTATCACGCAGCCTTTTTTCACCCTCGTTTATGTTCTCTTCTGTTGAAGTTAGTGGGAGTTCCTGGTTTCAGTGACGCAGCGCTGTGCTACCCTACCTAATACTCGCCATGGCAGAAACGCACCATTCCACCTGGCAGCCCTCCTGCTGCGACAGCCACACATTGCTCCGCACAGCCTCTTCCAGGAAAGGAGATGCGATTCTACCTCTGCTACCTTATGTTACCCGCAACACTGAAAAGCTTATTCTTCATTATATGCTCTGTCTACAAATAGAAGACAATTCTTCAAAAGCAGACTCCAAAATAGATTTTAAAATTAGTTCTAGCTCTTTGTGATACTTGAAAAAAAATATGACAAGTCTAGGCCCTTGTCATTCACAGAAATGTTATTTTAAAAAAATACAATAGAGTAGCCAAAATTTAAAAAAATACATATACTTATAGTTTTCCTGCTTTTCTGTAGTGCTTTCTTCTGTAGTTGCTGAGAGGCAACATGGACATTTCCTGCATTGGCTATTGCAGAGCACAGAAGGAGCTCTAATAAATTATGCACTTGTTTTGGAGAGGCTGGAGGATGGAGATCCTATCTTAAACACCAAACATGATTAATTTCATTCAATGAGATGACACACATTAGTAAAAACATTTGTGTATGTGGCTATTTGCAGAACAAGACCTGAAGCAATGTTGTTCTCCTTGACATTCCATATCACACAGAGGCCTTTTATTTTCCACATATGATACTCATATTTTATACATGGCAACTTGGAGAGCCCCACTTCCATCAACCTTGGCACCTTTTGGAAATCCTCTTATGCGTTACAGCTCATGTGAGCATGTGGCAAGTCCGTACTGTGCACTTGAGATGAAGGAGGAAGTTGCCGTTTGAAAACACAACGCGGAAGGGCGAAGTCAAATACATAGTTTGGTGAAGAAATTTTAACACTACGATTTACGCATCTTTCATGGGGCTTAGGTCACAAAGAAAATGCACGCAAACTGTATGTACACTGCGTGAGCTAGAGTCCGATAATTTAGGATTAAAAACTGAAAAAATAAGTAAAATAATTATCTGAATAAGCAAACATTAATAGGAAATAATTTTCTTCATTTTCACTTCTCTGAATAATTATACCTGTGGGCTACTATGAATAATTTATGAGACGGCATGCAGTTTACATGTAGCCCTGAAAGTCTATGCATTTATAATATGATCATTCCAAGTAATTCTGCAGCAAACCATGCCTGGTAAGTGACTTCTGCACAAACAGTCTTTCAGCCTTAGGATAGTTTAAGCTTCTGTTAACAGAGCAAGGCACTATGGTTAAAAAAAAAAAAAGTATTTTTAGTTTATTTAAATCTCTCTCCTGCAAGTAGCATTCAATAATTCATTAAAATCTTGTAACTCCCAACTTCCTTTAAGCTTTGCGAAATATTGACTAACTACTTTATATATTGATCTTTACAGTGATTAAATTTTTAAGGCACTTGAGACTAAATTCTGGTAAAGGCAATATCCTCTTTTTCCCAGCAGCATACAAATTATGTTACGCAGCCTGAACCCAAACCATTCTGAGTACCCTGCAATAGTCTTAAGAGTACAACATTGTTTCAAAAACAAAAGCCTGACTCATAACTCTAATATTCTATTTTCTGACCAAGTGGAATATATGGAGACCATTTAAAACAATTACATACCGTTTCTCTATTTGAAGTCCCGTTTTCCAAGAAACAGTTTATTGTACATTTACTAAAAAAAAAAATCCCCAAGATTATGCAAAACCCTTTTCTTTTTCTCTTTTTTGGTCTACAGTGAATTTTAGTCTTGACCAAAGATGAAAAGGCCACTTACAAGAGTACAATAGGACTACAAATTCTTTTCTCTCAAGATCATTGTGCAGATTCGTAAACATGCAGTACTTTGTCTTCCAGCATAAGTAAACTACATTTAATGACTAGAGGAGTACTGTACAAAGAGATAAACTAGAACAAAAGACTTTCTGAAAAACACAATTCAGTCTTTATGCATAAATTATCCATTCACAATACTGGCACCTTTTAATAAATTTTGGCCTTTAAAGTAAAATTTTTTTAGCTTGGTTCGTTTCGAACGCATTTTCTGTCTTTATAGCACATTTTACTCCTTCCTCTTCAAGATGCAATGGAAATAATAACCAAAAGAAACTGTACTGTCAAAGCCTGTAAGCTTATTTATGAATTCTTTTCTGCTTAAACCACGTATCCCAAAAATATGTCTATTATGTTCCTGTGCACATTAAGTTCACAGACTGGAGTTCGCCTTTAATCCATACTTCACTTGTATATCTGAACCTATCTTCAGAGTACACTACAATGTTCCTTAAAAAACTTAAAAAAAAAAAAGGAAAAAAAGGCAAGAAGAAGGTTCTTGACAATCATCCAAATCACTAACACAGCTCCATCTTCCACCCACCACGTTTCACTAATTATATCTCAACAGCTCAGCTCTCTTAAGACAGAGAAGGAAGCAGATGATGCTGTTAGCATGCCAGGGGAAAGAGTAAGGTCAGTAAGCAAGGGAACCCCAGGAGGGAGGAGGATCAAGAGTTGCTAAATTTTATACCAGCCACCAAAACTCAGCTCAATTGTATGTAAAGATTACATGCGCTTCAAACCTGTGCTGAAGCCATTGTATGCCAAGAACTACCATGTGCAGAAAAAGGGTGGTTTGGACACAAAATTTATCTCAGAGTAAGAGATGTAAGAAAAGAAAAAATTGCCTGGTCAAAATAACAAAAAAATGACTCGAAGTTCTCCTGTTAAAATAAGTTCCCTTGTCCTAACATCTTCCATATCCTGCTGCTATATACTTTTATTTCTCTCCAACAAAAACATGGCCTTTTGAGGTTGGACTACTGTATTTCTGAAACCTTCTGCCTTTCAAGCTCTTTCAGTAACACTAAGCACCTTTCCTACCTTCATCCAGTGCCACTCTCACCCTACTAGTGCTTTAAATTACTGAACATGTGCTAAAAATAATGATTTTTATCAACAAAGTTGGTACAAGACCAACGTCAAAACTTAGTAACTGTTAGCCCTGCCAGGAAAGGGCGGTGAGCAATACCTACCCTACTTGGAAGCTGTTGATATACTTGAAAAGTACATCAACTTCCTTTATGCAAAAGCAAAGGTCACTGGCCAGAGAACACAATTCCAGATGTCCTTTCTTGCCCAAATGTCCTGTTTGCCATTTGGCTGCAAGAGTGATTACTCGCATAAAATTCTCCTTCCATAAACATATGTTACCTCATACCCAAGCATATACTTAAGCTGCTTATAACACTAAAGTACACTAGCTAGTTTCACAATCAAAGCTCTAGTATCCTCTTCATTATAAATGAAACAAACGTTTAGGATTCTTAACTTAAGAGACTCGTTCCGGAAAGTGAGGAGGAGAAACAGCACGGCTGCACAGCACATACTGGTGATATGAATGAGGAAAAATTAGTTAAAATTTCAATAGCAAGAGAAGCATCAAAACCAAACATTCTACTTCAATTCTGAATCAGCAACACAAGCATCCACATATCACATTAGCCCACCCTTCTCTGGTATCTATTGCCATCAGCATGCCACAAGAAAACTTCATTAAGATTAGTAATACTCATATAACAACTAGAACAAATTTCTACGGGCAAGATATCCCTGCATATTGCTTTTAATGCATGAGAAAGAGAGAGAGAAAGAGATACTGTTCCATGTAATGATTCCCTTGACAGGATACCTTAGCTGATTTCATACCCTTCTAGCAGAAAGGGCATGTCAAGAGGAGAGATGACAAGACCAAAAAAACACCATGTTCAGCAAATGCCAGTATAAAAAGAGCATTAAATGCAAAGATGATTCAGAGGAATTTGGTTTAACTTTATGTGAATGCCAATTCTGTTATATGGGGGGGGGGGAGGCAACTAAGCAACTCACTCTGTTCCCCTGATATCACCTTGCAATTGAAATAACATATGATGCCAAACATTTTCTGTTTTATAAGAGACACAGATATCACCAAAGAGCCTTTAATTTCTTACAGAAATATTGATTTTTCATCTTTACCGAATAAGTGGTGATTGAAGTTAATAAGTTAATCTTAAAACAACCTACATTGCTTGAAAATCAGTTAGCAGGCATACTCTAGCAGAGCAGACTTTTAAGTTGTCACAGGCTGGAAAACTGAAAATGCTTCAGCAGAAGAGCACCTGACCTAGAAGATGGCTTGGATACCACACACCAGATGCTGACCATCCATCATTTGTACGCAATTGCTATGAAAACAAAGCACTGCAGCATTCTGGTCTGTCCCACAACCTGCCAAACTCTTTCCCAACAAGTAAACGCGTACTTTTCATCCTCCTCTCAGGCAAGACTGGTCTCTATTACCTACACCAACCCACGCTTCCTCATTCTTAGCTCCAAGGAGACACTAGGGGAAGAGAGAAGCCAAGTTACTACTCCATGGCTCCTGAGTTATTTCTGAAGGAGGAAACAGAGACATTCGATTCCACCCATCCAATGGAAAAAGTGTCTGACACCTCACCAAATGTTTAAGCTTAGCAGTCAAAGAAACCGTTTTAACTAGGAGCAGAGTCTGAATTTCATTCGTTTGGCTATTCCACAAGAAAAACTCCACCAAATTGGATCTTCTTTTAATATTATCTTGTTCCCTGAGAAAAGTATTGGCCAGTCTTCAACTACCTATGAAGAAAGATAGAAACCATATGGGAGCAGACAGATTTCAAAGAGCACAGAGGTCCATCAAATACTGAAGATACACTGAAGTGCCAGTCATCAGTTGAACATGCTCAGCAGAGACAAGTCAGCTCCTGAAACGAGATACAATGGGGCAAGCAAATTCAAACACATTTTTGGACCTGAAGTGTTCTAAACATGGTAATACCAAACGAAAAGAAGATGGCAGCTGCTGTAATAACTGCATGTGAACTTTGCCCTCCAAATGGGATGCTATTTATGAAGACCCTTACAGAATAAATCAGTTTAGCAAACTTTTGATAACTGAAGACTTTGCAGTAGTTTTATTTGCATGGGGTACTGAGATTCATATGCCTACAGAAAACTATGGTACTTAAAACTTTCTCCAAGTATAAAGTACCACCAATTTCTGCTACCTCCTTAAGAATTCAGAATTCTCTTTCTTACATAAACTGGTTTTGCCTTCTTGTCCAGATATTGTTCATCTAATAAAGACAGTAATTTTTGTAAATCTCTGTATTCTGGAAGTTAAATATATGTGCATCATATATAGAGAAGCATGCAAATCTGATTGGAGTATCTATGATTTGCAGATATAAATGCATATGAAAATGAGAGCAAGATATTAAGAATAAACCTGCTGCAAAGCAGAGCAAAAACAACTAGTAGACAAAAAAAATATTAATTGACGTTTATAATGAAGTAAAGAAGAAATGCTTAAGAGAGGATATATTTTAAAGCAGAAGACAGTCAGCACAAAGAAAGTTGATACATTTATGGCATATACTATTTTACTACATAAATACTAGAAACTAAAGCAAATAATTTACCAGAAGAAATCCAGATTTTCCATATGGGAACCTGGTGCTGTATCATCACACATGAAGTCTAAATCCTGTCATGTACTACTCCTCAGAGTACAAACGTCTGGAGTAATACAATCTGAAATAAGTAATTATTTTAATGCAATCAGAAATATTATCTGCAAAACTCTTGCTAGGCACCCTGCACGTTAAATGGTTTATTAAAAAGGAAAGCTGGCTTATCTCTAGAGATCACTCTTTCAAATTAATATCTTTTATGTTCTAAATAATGTATTGTAGCTAAGTAGCAGAGAAATTGGAAAATTTATGAGTAACGTTATAGATGGTTATAAAAAATTAACCTTTCCATTTTTTTCTTGAGGAAATCCAGCATACTCTTCTTTTTAAACTCACAGTAAAGCATCTGCAAATACTCATGATATTTCCTTTCATATTTTCAACTAACAGCTTTCCTGCATTAATACTAAACGTATTATAGCAGCATCCTTTTTGGGAACATATACTATCTTACATGCAGTTCCTATCCATAAAATTAAGTTGAAGAACCAAAGCAGTCACAGTGGTCAGCAGAGCTTCATAACGCAGTGTGATTCATTTCTCAGTGTAATAACAGACATTATGAGAATTTTCATACTTTCAAGAACAGTGGATTAGAGAAAAATGAAAGGTGCACATACCTGCAATATCTATATAATGCCCAAACTTCTCTCTGTCTTCAAGATCTGTCCCACAGAAGCTCAATGCATGAGAGGATTAAACAGTATAAATATATAGACACCTGAAAATGAGACCTATCCAGAGTGACATATTTTGTCACATACCAGCTTCCTCCCTGAAAAAAATTTTTGGCCTTAATTTTGTTGTATACCAAAGAAGAACCACCATCTCTTGCAGCAAATGGAACACCTTTACAAACTTTAAGGAGCTTAGGTTATCATTCAATTATTTTTTGAGACACACCCATGTTACAGTCAGGAGGCTACAATGACAGGCGGCAACAGAGACACGCACGTGTGTCCTGCTTCTGAAGAGCAAAGCCATTGTAGCTCTTCATGACCCTTGAGTGAATGAACGTATATTGCTAAATTCTTCAGCAATCAAAATCCACAGCTGATGAGCTTGCACTTTCCATTATTTTCAGCCATATAAAACAATACAAAAAACCACACATCCATTTTACAGCTGAGCAGGCTGGAGTTTGGCTGGTCTTCAGCCTGCATATGGGCATCCTCAGCTTAAAAGATCCTATAGAACTTGATTTAAATTTCTCTGAACTGCATAAAGAAAGTGCATTACCACGGCTCCACAAACTGTTCTACACTACACATGGGAGCATCTGAAAGGAGAAGCAACTGAACACTACAAGCCTCATTTTCTTTTAATTCGCCCTTATCAGTGCCACATCTATTTTCTTTTCAGTGGGTTTGAACAAATAAAAATTGTTTTATATTCCAAAAGACTACCTTCCTTCTCTTTCCAGATTAAGACTTCAACGATAAGCCCACACTTACAGCACGGGATAGAACTTGGCTATAGATTTCTGATGAGTTCAGTATTTCCTTCTTAATAGAAATCATCCTCAGAAATACCAATAAAAATGTAATATATGTATAAATAAATATGTATAAATGGGCAGTAATTTGAATTACCCGAAATCTCTAGTATCTCCTTCCCAGTTAAGGGTCTCACCAAGTAGCAACAGATTGCAAGATTAAATCTGTTTCAGTTTCAGTGTTGTAATTAAAAACGCACACTAATATACACCAGAAACTTCAACAAGAATTATACACATTCAAATCCAGCCTTATTTCAGAGCAACAGAAGTATCATCAATGAGTTACTGAAGATACTTGCAAGAGAACAGTCTCCTCCACCACATTCACAGAAAAAATCTGGAAGAAACAGAGGGGGAGGCTGGATGTCAACAGTACAGCAATGGAAAGGCATGTATTGCTCAGTGGTGTCAAAGACAAAAGCTAGGATTTTTGGTGAATGCATCAATTAGGAACTCATCTCCTGCAGTGATTCACATAGTTGCTGTAGTTCTTCTGAGAAGTTCCTCAGACTGTTATGAAGCATATCAAGCCATGTACCCCATTGGTCCCATGAAAGACCAGGACTGAGATGATCACCAAAGCATTTCTCTTTCTCCACTTACTAACTAGCTTGGCTAACATTCTAACTCCTCTTTGTCTCTCAGTTGTAGAGTATGCAAAACACCCCCAAATTCTCCCCTAAAGGCTCTCCTCTGTAACGTGAGCTTGTATCTTCTCAGACCTCTCAGGAAGCATGCAGAACACTGATTTGTAAAATACAGGCACACTCACACATTTGGTCTGTAAAGGAATCCACCTATATATTAAGATCCCACCTGAGCAAAACACAGTAGTAAGTCATAATAAACATGAGAGCCTGGGAAGTTATTTTGTATGCAAAGCATATTTTGATAGTGGTACTGTGATTGTAGGAAACTCAGAAAAGAATTTCAGTGCAATAAATTGAATACCTGCACATTACTGGGCATCTGTGCTTCACTAAAAGCAAACAAACAAAAAACCCAAACAAGTAAACAAAAAACCTCAACAACAAAAAACCCCACACTTTATCCTGAATGATAGTCACATAAGGTCAATGTCAATTAAATCTTAAGTGTTCCTTTCATGGTTCAGCTGGTGAAGCTTCCTATATAATTTTGCTAGAATATACAGCATACAAAATGAGTAATGGAGCTTGTATTTGTATTCTGTCATTCTCCATTAGTGTTGTGTACAGAAAACAAGACCCGAACAGTTAGTGATGAGTGAGGTGAAGAAGGGAAATGAAAATGTCAAATGCAGGAAGAAACTGTTAAATGGCACCAAATGCCTGGGTGAGGTGTTTGTCTACCCATGTGCTGCTTGTCTTTCTCAATCTATCATCAGAAAGGACAAGGAACCTCAGGAGGGATGAATGTCCTAAGTCAGAAGGATGGAGTGGTCTACATCCTTGACTGCCTCAGGCAATAGCATGCTTGCCCTAAACTGTCAGTTTATGGTCTTCACTGCAATCTGCCTCCTGTCAATGCAAAATTCAGAAATTGAAATCCAATGTGACTTGCAGCCTTCAAAAATAAAGACTATACAGGTTTTTTTTAAAGTAATAAAACAATGATTACAGGCATTTTCGGGGAGGGGGGGAATCACAGCATGGGAGGGGGCACACATTCCAGTGTACCAGCTTGCCCTGTTTTTCCACTCAGACTGATGCTGAGAGTTAAGAGACTGACTGTAAGCAGTTGGCCCAAATGACCATCTGACCATGAAAGAGAAATATGGGCTAGAATTTGAAAGGAAGTCCTAATGGAAATCTAAAGCAGAGAGAAGCAGCACTGCCATTACTAGTCAGTAAGAAAGGACTGCAATAACAGAAGAAAGGCAATTCAAATAGTTAAAAATGAGACGAGAGAGACACAGGAGACAAGCTAACAGGTTGTATACCCACTATTGCTCTCAGAGATGAGCAACATAACAACTTTGACTGAAAGGCCACAAGCCACCTACTTCTACAAATGATGTCATCATGAACAAGCGAGGTACCTCCCAGTTTATCCTAGTTCTGCTTTCCCTTTTTCTTCTTTTCTTTGTAAAGTTTGTTTTTTTGTTTGTTTGTTTGTTTTTTCTTTACACGTGATGCTGGGTTTGAACAGATGACAAACAGAAGAGGTCTATACAAGCATTCAATTCGGAATGGTTGTTTCCCTTTTACAGCCTGAAAGCTCACTGAGAGGATTATATCGTATTTCATCAAAAAGTAGTGATTTAGATTTTATTTTGTTAAATCTTTCTTATACCTGGGGATTTTAAAGAGTTATTTCTACATTCGCTAAGAATATTTTAGAAATGAAGACACATTATTGATATTAAATATCCTGGAATGCTTACAATAGTACCACAAACCATGGATGTCATAATTCAGTCACCCACAGACACAAAGTCAAAGTAAAGATCTGACAGTATTTTACCAAAAGACCCTTCATTCACCCCTAAAATGAAGTCCAGACCACACTGGGGTCTTGGCACTGAAAGTTTTCATTATAGAGAGTTCTCATTAATTTACCATGTACTCAATTAAACCAACTGCATTTTGATTAAGATCTCCAATAAAGACTTTCAGTTACAGCTAGTTTACAACTTTTTAAAAAAATCATTATACTTAACTTCGATAGCCATGAAAATCAACACCACAACACCGCAAAATTTCATAAATTTTATATTCAGAAGTATCTACTTTTGTTTTTAACTGAACTCCACAGCCAGGCTACCATCGAGCTGAATGGCAGTGTGGTCAGATTAATAGTTTAAAGCATCTGAGACCCAAACCCAAAACAAGGATGAATGTTGGCATCTTTTGGGTCTTACATGCAATATATTTAGGACTGAAGATTGTGCTGCAGCAGAGCCTACTGCTACTCTTGAGCAAAACTAGAGGTGTTCCCTTCTCTTAAGTCACCAAAGCCCAGGCAAACATATGCTGGTAATTTAAGAACAGACAGAATAGGTGAGAAGGATGCTGAGAACACAGGCATGAACACACCAGCTCTGGCAACTCATACACAATTTGCCAGATGCCTTTAAGGAGGAATCCAGGCAACCTGCATCCATTGTAGTCACCGTCTTTAAGGCAACTGCATCAGATCCAAGAAGATTTTTTTTTAATACCCTCCGGAACCTTAAGTGGTTGGTGGCATAGGTTGCACCTTGGCAAATGCGCGCGCTTTAAGTTCGATACAGTCCTCAGAAGTTGACTGTATGTTTCTCATGAGGTTCTGTGCCAAGCCAGGCCACGTTTTCACCTTCTCCCCTGCATGGTGAGCACTGCTTCCAACCTAATATCCATATATGAACAGGAAATAAGACAGTTGGTGGAAGACTGTCACACAGCATGAATACCTGCCCTGGATTCCTCTAATGGTGGTGTGTGGCACAAGCATGAAGAAACAGTGAAGCTCAGTTTGTCAACACATGTATTACTGCAAGAATTTTCAATCTATTTATAGGTATCAAGAGATGTAAAAGCTTCTTAAATGAAGAGTAATACAAAGAATGGGCTATTTAAGCACTGGTTTTGGTTGTGCAGCATTACTCCTATTGTTTGATCCCGTCAGAAAAAAGCAGCTGATGACGCAGACTCTGCAAGTTCTATCATTTTTTGTTGGTTTTGGTTTTAAATGCCAAATTGTCTGAATATCTCAAACTGTAGCCTTTTCCACTTACGGACAGACAAATATATATCTGTTCAGTGTGCGTGTGTGTGTAACAGCATCATGACACCTTCTCCCCCTCCTACCCCCACAAAAAAAAATAAAGGTAAAAAGGAACTTATGCCCCTTAACACCTCCATTCTTTGCAAGACAAGCCCTAGCAGAAGACCAGCCAGTTTACTGAAGACCTTCCACCCTACTGCTCTCCCTGTTGACTCTCAGCTCGCTCTCCTTTTACCCTTCCAAGCTCCCCAGGCTCTGACCCTTCACAGGCTGGGCGGTTTCTTTGCCTCTCAGACCCCTACCCCTTTCTAGCCCCTCTCAGGACTCTGCTTTTGCACAAGCACATATGTCAAAACGTGCTCTGTAAGACCCGCTGATAACATTTGAAGGGGTGGGAGGTAGGGCAGGGGAAGAGTCTTCTGAAGACAAAACTATTTTTAAGGAATTCCGCAACAGTGTCTCAATATTCACTTTCCCAAAACAAAAGTAAATGTAGTAACACAGCTAGGATTGCTGTTCTCTCTCCACTAGCACAATATTCTCTTTGGGGAAGAAGGGAGAGAAAAAGGGCAGGGGGGCATGGAGGGAAGGGAAGAAATAAGCAGCCTTTATGACTTATGACACAAAATTTCTCTCCTAGCAAGACTAATCTCCATTTACTCTACTAAGATGGAGCTTCTTTATGGAACACTTCATATACGGCAGGAGATTATTGATTCACCATCCATCAGAGACAAATTTTATTTTTATTTTTTCAAGTCTGATAGCTTTGTAGATAGAGTTCTACTGGATATGTATAATAAGATTGTTTCTTATTTAGTGTATTATTCCCAGGTGCAGAAATAGCATCCCAAATTTAAAAGTAATTCAGCTTCACCCTCATCCCACCATAACTATGTATCTGTCTTAACAGTATGATCATCATTGACCGCATCCAAGTAGCCTCAGGTCAGATGAATTTGCAATGATCTTATGATACTGAAATAATTTCATTTGAAGGGAAGAGAAAGCCCCAGAAGATACAAGCAAACGGCAAATTGCTCAGTTGTTCCTTCTAACTGCAACAATCATGGAAAGAGCGGCTCATTCTCAAGACAGCCAGAGTTTTCTAAATGAAAATGAGTTCTCACCCCTGCCCCCTAAATGCCAATCAGCAAAGCCCAGAAAGGCTCCCAAATAGCTGAAAAAGGAAATGCAGCTTTTTTACTCAGCCCGGTGGAAAACAATCCTGATATGCAGATTCTGATCATAAAAATATTCTGCTGGGGTTTTTTACTGATTTAAAAAAAAAAATTATTGTTAGTCAACTGCTCCCAAGACTGGATGGACTCTCCAAGGTCTTAGCTAAGAGTTCCTATTAGGAAAATCATAGCCAGGCAGCGCACAAGGGGATGCCTTGTCTCAAAACTGAAAATGTAACTGTACCAATTTTAAATTTGAATACACTGTGGTGTTGCTTTTACCCCAGCAGCTCTGATAAGTTGCTTGCGGTTGTAGCTAATAAAAGGTCATTCTGTAGCATTTTTTTTCCTTTATTTTTTAATGTCAGGGAAATCCCCAGGGCTGTTGCAAAGAGCTCTGCAAATGCCAAAACACAGAATGGAGGAGAACAGCTTTTGGGCTGGGAGTAAGCATCTGTGAGAACCCAAACCCTCTTGGTCCCCAGGGTGACAGTGAAGATGAGTCCGCTGTACAGATTCACGCAGACAGACAGACCTACTGAGGGCTACAATGGTCTGCTCTCAGTGCCCTCGTTGAAGATCTGCAGAATGAGCATCACCTTTCCACAAACTTCAACCTGCTAGTAGCATGTACTAATCATAATCATCTAGTGTTTCACCAAGTCAGAAGATGAGAGATGCAAGACTTGGAGAGGACAAGGACTGAAAGCACACACGATTCGACCAGAATCATTCGAAAAGAGTCACTTGGAAGGCAAGTGGCTCAGCACAGCTAATAATCTCCAGATAAAAAAGTCTCACTGAATAAAACAACTGGAGTGCTAAATGAAAACACTGCACATCAGTAAGACTTCTTAGCATTTCTAGGTCCTGCTGACTCAACAAAGCCTTAAGGATTATTATTTATTTCCTGCAAGTACAGCTCTTATTTACAATATAACCTAGATATAAAATACTTAAGCACAGTATTTGCTTAGACAAGTTTGCTTCCCTTTTTCTTCTTTAAGAATTTATGAGCCCAGAGAAATAATTATCTTCAAACAAAAAGACAGTTTAGGTCTGATTTTCTTTACTTATTTCCCATTTTATGGCTATGCAAGTCAGAAGGTGAGGAAAACTGACACCATAAAAGACAGTTCCAATTTCTAACATTTAAAAAATGGACAGTATTTTAAACATTAACGAGAATAAAATTGCATTTAATTTGGGGAAAGAAAAACTTTTAAAGAAAAAAAAGCAGAACAAGAGTTTCTCAAACATCTTACCCCGTTAATTTGGAGATTTTTGGTTGTCTTTGAGCTGGCAGAAGGAATGAGTTATAAAATCCTGAGCTTTGAAGTTTTGTTCATCTGATGTTTTACATTTCATCAAGTATTTTTCCATCATTCACTGATCTCCTTATATTATAAGGCACAGCTGTAAACTCAGATTTAACTACCTTATGCAGTGCCTCAATATCAGGATGCCATTTGGCTACTTAAAAAATGCAGAGATATTCTCCAGCAGCCAACAAAAAGAAAGTCAAAGTACCAGGGTTATAACGAGATTGTAGCAACTCAAATTAAGCGTGCCATCGCTATCAACTGCAGCTATAATAGATGTTTTTATAATTTTTTATTTTATACTACTTTTCCATCTATTTTTCATACTATTTTTACTCCTTCAAGCTGCCTCAGTATACAGAAGAGTACCTCAACTTTCCTTGCCCAGAAAGTCTGACTTTCTTACTCTTTCTTAATCTGACTCTTCTCTTGTCTACCTGTGGACAGAAGATGCTGCTAAACACTGTAATTACCCTCTGTAGAAATTACAGAAAGGAATTACAACAGGCAAAAAACAACTAGAAAGTAAAGTCAGTCAGTTTAAAGATTAAAATAATTATTTTTTTGCAGAATGAAGAAAACCAAACTACTATACTTTCATCTTTATACATAATATTGGTAACAGGAGGTGCTTATTCAAAAATATGGAACCCACAAAACTGGGCATCATAGCTGGGACATTTCTAATGCAATCCAATTTACACTGAAAGTGTTTCTTCCTATGCCCTTTGACTGAGGGGAAGAAAAAAATCCACACACAACATAATGAAGCTGTGAAGACACAAAACATTTCAGGCCAAAGTTAGAAAGGCAACACAGGAACTACATCCAAGTTACCTTTGTGCTTCACATGGTCACAGCCACAATATAGGCCTAATTTTTCCTCAAAAAGTGAACACTAAAACAACCATCTGTGCCCATCTCTTCTCCATATGAGACAACAGATGCCAAAATGTACCCCACAATAACAAAATATTTTAAACTCTGTGCAGAACTCAGCAGCCTGTACACCAGAAAATGTAGCCATGTTGGCTACCAATGGCAATACTGTAGTCCCAAAGTAGACTGGCCTTTATTTATCTGAAAGCTCTCCTTTCTTCAAGAAAAACTTAAGTCCCACTGCTGCAGCTGCAACACGTATGACGCTACAGCTAGAGCTCCAGATACGCAGTGGATGAACAACTAACGTGGTATTTTCTGAATTTCTAGGCATACTGCAAAGCCACTATATGGCCAGAAGCACACAGAAGACCTGAAACATTTTCATGATAAAAATGCATTTGGGTATTTGTTATCACTGGTAAAAAGTTCACATAAATGGTCAATTTTTACACCATGAGCATATAACTAAAAATTAATACATGTTTGCTGAACAGCATGCAGAACTCCTCATCTCAGATGGCCAACTGTTTTCATTCATTTACCTTAAGGTGTCTGGGGTTGGGTTTTTTACGTTGTTAAAGTTTTTAATGACCATGTCATTGGAAATATCTTTAGGTCTAGCTATAAAAAGTAATGCTTGTATGTCATTAACTATTTTTGCAGTAGTACCACCATTATATCCAGTATAACTATTCAGAAGTGCAGATGACAGCCACATTAATGTCAATAAACTCAACAGATAATGGAATCTATAAGTAAAAGGTTTGCGCAAGCATTTTTTTCTAATTTCCAGTTAAGAATACAGGGTACCTAAGAAGTCAATGCACTGATTAAATACAAATTAAATTCCATTCGGCTCTGGAGGGCAGTTATACCTTTCACACCAGCTGATACATTTCAAGAAAAAAAAGTGACGAGGTTCACTTCTCTCCCACCCACCACTATACCACATCCAAGCAGGGATCTGTTTGGCCCTAGCAAGGACCAGGATAGAACTGTCCTAAACTAGGTGCCTGCAACCCTTCCAGTAACGGGAGATTGGGCAAGACTACCTTTTAGTAAGTGGATTTATATGTAAGTCATAGCTGTGTTATTTTGGCAGTAGAATCAGGAGGAAGCCCTCATCTCCTCACTTTCTGCGATGCAGAGCCAGCAGCACAATCCGTGCCATGGGCTGTGCAGCCACCCTGCAGCAGAAGGCTCAAGGAAAAATCTTCCATATTGGGATAGCCCCTGCATCAGCTGCAGTTCTTTCAGAGTCCTCTTCCTGACACAACAGGCAAAGGAAGATGGGCTGCAAGTGGTAATGTTCATTTGATGCAACTCAGGCAGGTCTATCGAATATCCTACAGGCAAGGTCAGAGGGAGTATGAAAGCCAATCAACTAACCTAAAAACCAAAAGATATGAAAGAGGCTAGTGGACCTGGAGGTAAAGCCAGTGGTCAACCTGCAGTGAGAAACACCCTGAGAGACTCAGCTGTAGGAAAAGCATGCAGAAACTAGCTGGCCACAGTGGACAGCTTCTCTTAACTCTGTGCAGTACAACCCTTACACGGGACTTTGGCATTTCTTGATAACTGATCTAATACTGTCAACATAGGTCAACTAGAGCGCATTTATGTCTGGTTATGATTGTACCATAGACAAGTTTCTATCTGCCATTCATTCCTGTGTGATCTCTCTCTACCTTTCCTATCTCTGCATCTGAGCCAAGGAGGACTGCAAGGTTGATCACTTCAGCCATTACTGCACTTACAGTGTTCTTGTGAAAGTACTATTCAATCAAAAGGAGAAAGCACCTATAAATCCTCTTTTCTCTCTGTAACATAAGGGCACAACAATTTGCAAGTTCAATATACTGCGTAAGTTACAAATTAAATCAACTGCTAACACTTTGAAGAGTTCTCATTTTTAAAAGCAAGTGCTGCAACACAGAAGCGATACAGCTCCTTCTAAAAGCTTACAAGGAATATAGAAATTCCCCTGATCTAGTACAACTGCTGTGTTTTATAAGGAACAGACACTGCAAACGCATTTTGCATTAATAGTTATAATCATCTAGATGCATTTAACTGTGAAAAACAAAACTGAGCTCCTTTCAGTACGAATTTGATATCAGATGTGTTATGGCTACATTTAGAATAACTGCCCGTGATGTTTCTTGCTTATGCATGTATGTAAAGCTGTTCAGAATTAAGTCCTGTAGGAATTTTCCAACACAAATGCTGTCAAGTATTCTGAAAGTTCAGTCTGTTGATGCATATGGATATTTTGTAAAGTTACTTTGTGGAGTTGGGTTTATTTTAACTTGAGTAAAACAAATACTTAGGGAACAGAGTGTATTAAGTGATTGATGCAACAGGGAAATATAAACACTCAAAAATACACAGCTATTACTCAAATTTATGTAAGCCGCAATACCTGTTTACCAGCTTAAAGGTACAAGACAGCAAAGCTGTCATTTGATTTTAGATTATCAACCACACACCGTGTATCTGCTTTGCTTTACAGTTCTCCCACCATTGCTGTTAATGACGCACTGCAGCCTGATGCATCCAAGGCTAATCCTGAGGTTTAAACAAATGATTCCCTATTATCTCTTGGTCTTAGAATGTGCCGCATCAGAAATCTGAGGGATTAATGAAACACTGCTACCGCTAATTGCTGACACAGGAGTATTTAGGGCACTAAGGCAATCACAGGAATAAAAATATAATTCAACAAAATGGAAAGAAAAAGAGAAAGTGGCTTCCTAGTTTTCCTCTGCAGTACATTAATCAGTCACGCAATGTCCTGTTGTGAAAGATCACTAAATATATGCTTTCTCACTTGGTCCCAAATAAAGCAAGTCTCTTCCATATTAAGTGTTCTTTGGTTTAGCAGCTCTACAACTAATAACCAAAGACACTGAACACTAACACAAAGCAAAAGACGAATAAAGAAATGCTTTTACATTGACTTGCTACAGAACTGTGCATAATGCAGGAAAAGGCTAATGAAAATGAGAAAACTCTTAAACTATGTTAAACTTGGACCCCAATCTCTAGGAAGAAGTGCTGGAGAATTTGCAAAAGTATACATATCGGCCTTACTTTTACTGACATAAAAATCTAAGTTTGATATTAAACAAAAAAGCAGGTAGACAGATAATTTCACTCAGCAGAAATCCCAGTTTATTTTGCTGTAGAGCACTGGTTTGTTACCAAGAGACCTGTAAAGGAGGTGGAAGTGTTTTGTTCTGAGTGAATGACCAGAACAAGTCCCTAAATACACCTCAATTGCTGATGATCAGCATACTGAGCTCTTCCATGCCCTCACCAATTTATTCAGTAGCAACATAAAAGTTTAGTAAATTCTGTAAATTTGTATCTCACTTGCTCTAAAGTTCCTTTGAGAAACTTGCCTACCTCCCCCCTCCAAAAAAAAAAAGAGAAAAGAAAAGAAACAAAACATATGATGGAAATATGCAGATTACAGAGTATACAATAGATTTTCTTCATACTTAATGAAAAAAGTACCAGTCATTTTCAGTGACTCAAAGCCCAACGGACACATTCACTTGCAATGTCACAACTGATAGAAACAAAACACAAAACCAAACAAAAAAAAAAACCCAAACAAAACACTCACACAAGTAAACAGAAAAGATGGCCTGTCACTGTTGGACAAGAGCAAAGCACTAAACTAAATGGCTATTCAATGACAATGAGAAAACATGCTGAAAAAAAACTTCCCTTGCTTTGCCTGCACAATGAGAAGACAGGACCTTGCTATGGGAGATGAAATTTATGATGAAATTCCTTCTTATTTTACTACTGTTCTGACAGAGCAAACACATCACCTACTAATATTTAGAGTAATTGCTTGTGGTACTATACCTACTCCTCACCAGAATGGTTACATTTTGGTTTTTAAAAGCTTATGAGGGTATTTAGAGAGGTGACAACATTTTTTTTTACCAGGGAAAAAAAAAGAAAAAAAAGCCTTCAACATTTATGTATCTTGCTTCTAAGTTAAAGACAAATACTCAGCACTTAATGAAATACACGTATCGACTAATTCCTCATGATTTTGTGCAATGACCTGAACATACAAACATCCACTCCTAAATTTTAAATTAACGAAGAGCTAATTTAACAGTGGTTTTCTGGTACCATAGGTGGTTTAGGGTTTCCAAAATTCAGAAACCTCTCAAAGTGCCAATCTCTGCAAGTCAAATGATGAAGTAGCAGCGAGAGGCAGTGTTGCTAAAGAAAGCAAGAGCACGTCCCAGCCAGTGACTGCGGGCTGCTCCACACCACCCCAGCCTCCAATGGCCCCAGCACAAGACTGACCTGGATTTTTAACTTCACTGCCAAACCTGTTCCACATATTCAAAGNTTATTATTTATAATTTTAAAATTGCAAGACCAGAAGTTATCTGAAGATTAAAAAAAAAAAAGATTAAGATGCTTTGCTCTACGAAAATAAAAAGCCAAAGTACAAAGACTTCCTGCACTGCAACAATTTTGAATAGGCATTGTAACAGGCAGAAAAAAAATTTACAAAAACTACGAGTATGCTCGTAATGAGAGTTAGGTTTCATATAATGAAATATATTGTATGGCTTTTTTAAAACCAGCTATTTGTTAGATTTTTAACACTTAGAAATTATGAATGCAGCAGAGCCAACCTCCAAACATCAAGATTCCCAGCAATACTACAGCATGCAGGTTTTTGCCGGAGGTGAGTAACATCTGAGTCACACACTTTCTAGCTGTCACTTCCAGACACAAGCAAGCTAGGAAGTGAAAAAGGACTGTTGGAAAACAGAAGAGCACTGAAGCTAAGAACAGACAATACTGAACTAGTACATTGAATTTACACCAAAAAATGGTTTTGATCTTAAAAGTGACCATTTTTTTTTTTTTTTTAAATCACTTGTAATTACTAGCCTGGCCTTCTGGTATTAACAGAGTATTGAGAAAACAGCCATTAGACTTCAGCNCCCAAACAAAACACTCACACAAGTAAACAGAAAAGATGGCCTGTCACTGTTGGACAAGAGCAAAGCACTAAACTAAATGGCTATTCAATGATAATGAGAAAACATGCTGAAAAAAAACTTCCCTTGCTTTGCCTGCACAATGAGAAGACAGGACCTTGCTATGGGAGATGAAATTTATGATGAAATTCCTTCTTATTTTACTACTGTTCTGACAGAGCAAACACATCACCTACTAATATTTAGAGTAATTGCTTGTGGTACTATACCTACTCCTCACCAGAATGGTTACATTTTGGTTTTTAAAAGCTTATGAGGGTATTTAGAGAGGTGACAACATTTTTTTTTACCAGGGAAAAAAAAAGAAAAAAAAGCCTTCAACATTTATGTATCTTGCTTCTAAGTTAAAGACAAATACTCAGCACTTAATGAAATACACGTATCGACTAATTCCTCATGATTTTGTGCAATGACCTGAACATACAAACATCCACTCCTAAATTTTAAATTAACGAAGAGCTAATTTAACAGTGGTTTTCTGGTACCATAGGTGGTTTAGGGTTTCCAAAATTCAGAAACCTCTCAAAGTGCCAATCTCTGCAAGTCAAATGATGAAGTAGCAGCGAGAGGCAGTGTTGCTAAAGAAAGCAAGAGCACGTCCCAGCCAGTGACTGCGGGCTGCTCCACACCACCCCAGCCTCCAATGGCCCCAGCACAAGACTGACCTGGATTTTTAACTTCACTGCCAAACCTGTTCCACATATTCAAAGTGAAGTAACCCCAGATACTACAGTATTTAACGCCTGGGTATCCCGCAACCTTTATCAGTGCCTTTACTGTGGTTTGCCACAGAAACTCTAGTGGCTTTTCACAACCGAAAGTGGTTGAAATTAGTCCCCATCACCAGCAGATTACTGTCCAGAAAACTCATTCCCACGAATGTGAGAACTTGAAGTTAGCAACAGGCATCCTGAGAGAGCATTTCTATTTTATCTCAAACAGCATCTAATGGTACTAAACAAAAATCCAAGTGGTAAAACTCAAGAAAAAGTGGTATCAAAGAGATCTGCCACCTCTTACTGATATTACACAGTAAACAAACAGATGTTGCTGCTTCTTCTCAGAGTTCTGAAGTTTTCTAAGTGGAAGAGGTGGAAAAAGCGTTTGCTAATTTAACTGGTCCACCAATTAAAACAAGGAGGTGAATAATGCAGAAAACAGAAGTACGTTGAAATTCTGATTTATTTCTCTTACCATATACATCTTTACTAAAATATCATTCACATGCTCTTACACATTATTTTCCCATATTTTTTGTTGTTCAAAGACGAAACTCCATCCATCTTCTAAATAAGTATGAAATATCATTGAGATTTTGTTTTAATAATTTAATATTTTAATTTTAAATTATTATTTAT
>VXBO01006243.1:1566861-1591743 GCA_013400135.1 Rhinoptilus africanus | reverse complement strand
TTTTTTTTTTTTTTTTAAATCACTTGTAATTACTAGCCTGGCCTTCTGGTATTAACAGAGTATTGAGAAAACAGCCATTAGACTTCAGCATCAGCCGCAGCTCGGACTGACATTATGTTGTAGGAATTGCTCCACTTTATCAGCTTGTCCGTCCCAGCAGCAGAAATCACACATATTTTGTTAAGTGCAAGAGAAACATTTTTTGCTTCAGAACATAAGCTAACTCAGTACTCCTAAATACACATTGCTCTGTTTGGTTTCCAGTTACCCTTCAGCTGTGGCCATGCCAACCATGGTACAGACAGCTCACACCAAGCCTTTGCTTTAATGACTACTCCGTGGTCTTCCCGTAATGGAGGTACAAGAGCCGGCAGGCACTGGAGCATCCAAACAAGGTTGTTACTATACACACATGCAGTGGGGAACTGGAGAAACATGACCAACTTCGAGAAGTCACTAAGCAGCTCAGAAACACCAACAACTGCACTTAGTATGTGATTCCAGCAGATCACCTACGAGCCAGCAACCAGAACCATTCCCAGGTTTAAAAACGCACTGCGGGTGCCTGGGATCTCTCTGGAATGGAAACCTGAAAGGTTGGAAATTATAGTTCTATGAGCTATGTAAGTGGTTTCATCGTATTACTATGCTTTTTACCACATCTATGACATTTAGGATTCTGAAGTAATGGCATTTTTATCTTTGTATCTAAATGAACTTTTGACAGATGCGTAATTTCAATAACCGAAGAGCAGCTAGGAACAGAAATCTATTAAAGGTATTTTAGATATACCAATTTTTTTAAAAGATGGCAATAGACAACCTCATCACATGTAGCATTAAAAAAATAGCAGAAACTTTAGCAATTTTCTCATTCACTTTCTTGCCCATGTCCAAATGTTACCAATTACCTAAATAAATGCTTACGGTGAATGGGGATTTTTTTCCCAGATTACATTTCAGCTTATTTTAGTAGCAATTATTTTCTATGCCCGTTGCTGCGAGAATAGTGGCATAAACAATTAGAACAATGAATGACTGAGTAGGCAAAAGTTGATAGATGGAAGTAAAACTTATGTTCATATAAAAATCTTCAGAAAAAAAAAAGGAAGGGAAAAAAACCTAGAAAAGTGACACTCTGCAATGTCATTTAAAATATAAAAAGGGCCTAAAATCAGATATCTTGCAATTTATAACACTTAAATAAAGCGACATATTTTACTGCTTCAAAAACTCACCCCTTCTCTATTTTGTACTCAACAGATAAATTAGAGGAATACTCATAATGTGTCATTGCATTTCAGATAATCTTTCCATCTAATAAAGCAGTAACAGTAATTTTAACTGAAATTATCATCCAAAAATGGCAAATCTGTCATTTTCCAAAGATCAGATTTTTAAAGTTTTTTTCAAGACTAATAATATCCATTACTTGCCATAATTCTGTTTCAGGTGTTTTTAGATCACACCATGATAGAAATACCTTTTCTACTAGGAAACTTTTATCCAACTGTGAACTACCAAAAAGATATTATTCTTTCTTAGTTTACTACTGTTCTGACACAGCAACCACATCACCTACTAATATTTAGAGTAATTACTTGTGGTATTATACCTACTCATCCCTAGAATGGTTACATTTTGATGTTAAAAGTTTGTGAGTGGAATAGCCAACCCACTATTATTCAGCAAAACGGAATCACCAAATATATAGATGAAACTTTCTTTTTCCTAGATCAGTAAAAGCTATTTAATTATTTAAAAATTCAATTTAATTTTTGAGGACATATACACACAGTGAATCTTCAGAGACAAGGTAACGTCTCCTCTGCTTAATTTAGTTCTTTAAATTAGTATTGCAGTCCTAATGTTTTCATTATTTGGACTTTAATCTGCTGATTACTTTGTCGTTGTAGGTTTATTAGTGGATGGGCTTAGTGGCCCCAGTTAGGGCCTTTAATTAGTGGTTCTTTGCTGGATTTTTCCTTCCTTTTGTAGTCGGTAGGCAGCCTTCAATTGTTTTTTTAGTTTCTTCTGCTGCTTTTCTTAAAGCCAGTGCATTTGCTTCTGTAACAAGTACAAAAGTATATTCATAACAGCAGTGAACACTGAATGACGCTTTCATAACTGGCACTCTTACCAAGGTCATTACATTTAATATTTTTCTTTGTTCCCTTGTTCTTTGTCATCCTTGTGGCTGATGCTCTCACAGCCAGAACCTTATTCACCTTTTACTTTCACTCTCCTCCTCTCAGTGTTATCATGCAGCCTTCATAAAAGTCATGACTGTTACACTTGCTACAAAGTGACACATCTGTTTACTCATATCATCTCTGATTTTTGCTATACGGCAGTTGATTTCCAAGGGTTCACTGAGTTATTTGTTAGGGGGAGAGAGGAGGAGGTGGGGGGATTGGTAGCATCGAAATTAATTTTAAGACAGCTACTTAGAAAAACACTTTTCTTTCTGTTTTATACTCTGGCAGGACTTTTCAGCAGGGGATGCCTAACACTGAAATTAGTTGATTTTGCAAATCTGCATAACACTGACCTTCATGAAGAGATGCAAAATGTTCCAGTTCTCTCAGGATTTTTCAAGGAGAGGATAGACATTAAGGAACAAGCAGATCAGGATGGCCTATAGCTTTCCTGAAGACAGCTGGTCCTAATATAATATTTTTGTTTCTTACACTAAGTTAACAGTACATTTCAGCCTGGTCAGGTAAATACTTTGGGATACTATTTTATTTCAACTATCTTAAATTGCCTCTCTTCTTTGTAGGAATCTGACTTCAGAGCCTCATGTGGTTTTTTGCATTTTTCAGTTGAGGGATGAACTAAAAGACAAGCAAGCCAAAAATTCCTACAGCATAATTCAGCTTCCACACAGAAGCCCCATTAGCTGCCATGCACCCCACAAGCAAAAAAGCAGTGAGCATCTTGGTGGCAAACTTCATCACAGTGAAGGTCTTGCATGTTTACAGGGGAGGTACCATCTAATTGAACTTTTCCACTTTGTGTCACTCACAACAGAAAGTAAGCAACCTAATATTTACGTTTAACCACACTGAAAGTACTTTTTCATGAAACCTTGTTTTACATTCTTGATTTTTAGCAGCATCTGAGTTGCTGAGATTTTTTTTTACTGTGTTTCAGTCTCATGTGTATCAATTGAGACTTGTATGAAAACTGTTTTAGATACTGCCCAAGTTATCTAGCTTCAGAGCAACAACTGACTTCAGAAAATAAGTCTAGCTGACCTTTACCTCTCCTGTCTAATACAGAATTAGTTCCGTTCATACAAAAAAAAAAAAAAAAAAAAAAAAACAGAGCTCAGCGTTTCTAGTTTTCTCATTATTCGGGGTGGGGAGGGAACCAACCTCATGAAAACTAGCGCTCTTAAAAAGAAATGCAACTTGACAGGAATGCAAGCACCCTCCATATTTCTTCTATCTGTTGCCAATATTTTTTCCTTTTTTTTTTTTTAACTACCATGGAAGTATATCATCTATGCTTTGTTATGCAGATATTCTATTTGTGTTTAGGCCAAGACTAAAAGAAAGCAGTGGCAGACCAACCAGCTAATCATATTCTTCATCCTACAACCTCAGGCAAATGACCTTAAACACTGCAAAACATAATCTTCATCAAGTCCAAATAAGAGTAGTCATTAATATAATAACGTTAACATACAGAAGCTTAAGAACTGTCCCCAGGACACAGCAGAATGTTAAATACGCTAAAAACAACTCTGAAAGAGAACACAGCGATGAAGAGTCACGATATTTTTCTCAGAAGCCCTCTCCCACTGCATGCCAGTTAAAAGCAAATTTTAACTTGCTTATCTGAGTTTTATCAAAATTAAAGGAAGAAAATCAGCACTTCGGCTTCTCCCACACTGGAACAAATATGAGTGCTAGGAAACAGCCCAGGATTTCCTGCCACCAATTATCACAGCTTATCACAACTTCCACAAAGCGGTATCTTCACGTTTTCCCTTAGTACCCGTGATGATGCTCCTTCCTGCATCTCATCAGCTGCGGCAGCAGATCCCTCAGCGAGGGCTCCAGAGGTGCGAGCAGCCGGCCAGGCTGCAGCTCAGCTTCTGCGGCAGCCCTTTTCCCCTGGCACACCACAACTTGAATCTCTCTCCTTCACTCAGTCACGAATTTTCACACAACTAACAGGAATTAATTACCTCTGAGGTTTTTTTTCCTCAGCTGTTAAATGCTGAGAAGCAAGTTCCAACGAGGGACTGATAGAGCAACGAGCAGAGCGGTCACATAAACCTCACCACTAAGGACAGCAAACTGCAAATACAACGCATCTGGCAAAGCTAAAGCTGTCGTCTGCGATTCAAGGTTTACATAAAAAGAGTGTACAGCCAAGATAATCCAGCCTTAATTATGCCTGAGATTTCCTGACCTTTGTGTTCAAACAGCACACTTGGTGACAGTAGGGTGCAAGATTACAAGCCAGCTTTCATTACAGCTATATCAGTATTAATCACCCAGGTATAATCCCATACACCTTCATTTGCTTCCAAGGCATTTCCCCTGGTCAAATTCCAGAGGAAGTTGGTTTAAATTACCCAGCTGTATTATGAAGCACCGAGCACAGCCCAATGAACCTGATGAAGTTACTGACTGCTTTTGATCATTTACTAGGGGTGAGGAACTCAAAACCAGAAAAAGATGTCAAGTTTCACAGTTCATTAAATGAAGATGTAACTAAGGTTCAGTTTTACAGACTTGCTATAGTATCTATATATGAGGAGTGCGAGGAAAAGCATCCAAGGCTGCAGATATGTTATCTGTGTCATAAGATAGTGGAGGGATTCTTCTCATACAGTGCAAAATTATAGCTTGGGGTTTTTTTAAGTAAAGGAGGATGTTAATCAATGACTGACATCCCACAGGCAGCTCCACTAAGATCATACAGTTTAGACTTTCAGGAAATAACTATGCAAGAACTGAAGTCCTGGAATACCATCAAATTTCAGAAAATAAAACCAATAATCAGAAGATAGAGTTGCAATGACACTTAAAAAAAAAAAAAGTAAAAAAGAACAAGAAGCCTCTTGATCTCTCCCTGGATCCCAAAACAATCCTCAGTGAGAGAACAGCTGCTACAAAGCTCAGTTATATCAATCTACCATAAATTAGCATCAGTTTATGGAGAATACCTTGAAAAACTGACATGTGTGTTTAAAAGTAAATTTATTAAAATATAACATGAAATTCTATGAAAATTTATTAAAATACAACAATGACAACACTATCAAGAAAATCAGAGTATTAAAGAAAACTTCATGACAACTGTTAAATTAACTAAAACCTAGCCAAAGACACATCTCAGATGGTAACTACTTAAAAAAAAATCCACTATTAGGTGTGCAGTGGAAGCTCTTAAAAAAAAAAAATCAATGTTGATTAGGACAGTGTTAATAACCTATACAAAAGCTGCACCATCCCCAAACTGAGTTTGAAGATGACAGAAAGACTGAGAAAGAAACATTAAGTAATACTGTAACATAGCAACCTCAGTAAAATTCAATGAGTCAGAAACTAATAAATAATCATTTTGACAAATGCATACAAAAACTTGTATTTAGAAGCAAAGGATGAGTGTGAAGAACGAGGGCATCCATGCCAGGAAGGAAGGACTGATAGAAAAACTTAAAAATAAAAGCATTTTAAAACAAACAAACCAACACCACGCCCCGAAAAAAAAAAAAAAAATCCAAAACCAAACAATCGACCAAATGGGGGTTCTTCATAGAATGGTGGGGCCAAAGAAACATACATGAGCAGCAGGTGGAAGATAACTAACTACCTGGGCATTGAATGCTGGAGTTCAAGGAGGACTTAATTGCAGAAACTGCTACAGCCTGGAATACAGAGGCAGACAGACCAACCCTTACACACCCACCCCCAGTCCCTTCTGGTAATATAATCTACAAATCATGTAAAAATTTCCATAACCCAAAAGCCAGATTACTTTCCTTTGGAAGGAAAGAGAAACAAAAGAAGGAAATGGGCCTTTAACAGGCTGTTAATCTCTTAGCCTTAATTTTTTTGTTGTTCAAAAATTTACTATTAAACCCAAAACAGCAGGAGAGTCCTTGCGTAGTAAAATCAGCTTTTCACAACAGCAAATTATGTTGATTTTTCTAAGTAAAATAGCAAAAGATATGGACTACTAAAGCAGAATTTCTGCATAAAATTTTATTAAAGCTCTCATACAGGATGCAGAGGTCAAATGTGAGGATACTATTAAAGCAACAAAATACAGAAAAGCAAAAAGCTACAAGAAGGGGCAACCCTGGGGGTTATACATATTGAACTGACAGAAATATAATTGGTATCCTCTGGATTTTTTTCACGAGCTCTAGCAGCTTCCAACATTGCATATGCCATGGTGTTGTATAGGAACTAAACCCTAAATACATGTTACCATAGGTACACCAATTTCTGCTTCACCGAAACATATTTCTGTAAATATTTATCACTAGAAGTTTCAAGAGGTGAAAAGGTACGGAAATTAACAATTTCTGTAGTGAAGGAGTAATGGCTGTTAGAGGAGGGGTATGAGAAAGTAACATCCACTTCCAAGTATCTAAGCGCTGTTAATATCCATAATATGACTTCAGCAGTACCTTTTAAAAATATTAGTATAAAGGAGGGAAGAAAAAGAATAATCCTAGTTTAAACTATGAGCTTACTCAAGTAATATTAAAATGCTGGGCAACAAAGGAGCCGGTAGCACGGACGTGTAGAAACCACAAATAAAAGACATTCCCAAAACATTCTTCTCTTCCACTCTTTAAACAAAATAGCTGATAAACGTATGCAAAATATTAACAGAAACAACAGAGCAACACAACGAAGGCTGGGTTCTCTCAAAGGTGAACGTTTGTTCCTCAGATCCAGTGCTAATAAGACTACAAATTGACAACAACAGCGAAAAGAGGTATGAGCTCGTCTAGCTGGGTTGCGTCTTAGCACGGGTGACCCTAAACTCAAGATTTCCTGTTCCACGCTCCTCATGCAGGAGGCCCAGAAGACTTCTTCGTCAGAGAGCCATTAAGGGTAGGTTTATTGTAAAAAAAAATCTCCATAACGCTGACTCAGTCTGCCATAGAGTATCTCAAGACTGGTAAACAAAGATTTCACCCTAATTGGTGATTACCGGCAGACACAGGAACTCTATTATTTTATTTTAGAGAAACAGAGAGAGTCATCGAGCCCAGTATTGGCAAGACCGTACATACTAACCTGCATCTACCAGCAATTTACATTTCCAGAGTAAAGAGCAATTCATCTGTTTTAATTCATTTAATACTAATTCTTTTGTAAATTAGTTAACACTGTAGAGCACCCGTCTATCCGATTTCTCTAAATAGCTATTATATTTGAATTAACCGAGTTCCTTTCGGCACCGTTAGTTGCCATGATTTGTTTCTGGAAGGTGTCAACCCCCAACTGCAATGACGTCTGTGTGTACAGCTGCAATTTCACCACAGGATTTCAGATTCCACCCCTTCCTTTCTCCTTTACAAGCACACTATGGAGAGGCAGATACTAAACATCAGGGGTTTGTAGTGATCAGATCACTAAACCACCCAATCTATATGAGGACACAGACTGTCATTCTTGTAAGATTAAGATTTCAGAAGTCCACGTTTCTTTAAGAAAATAAATTTGCTACCATGCATGTACTCTCACAGCAGCTAAAACATTATCTCTTTGCCAGTGTCTCCTTAACATTAATCCAGTTATTTTATCAGTGACAAAAATCTGATCATTTACCCCTCTGCAAGTCCATGCCACTGAACTGCTGAAATTGTATCTTGCCTTCTTACCTGTAAAAGCTTACAGGTGAGGATCAGTCATTTGAGAAACTACTCTACTTGCTGGTTGGCTCCAAGATTCACCAAGCCTCTAATCCCCAAGGAATTCATCCCAAACACTTTGCAGAGAGAGTAGCAAATCGTTACAAAACGCCTTACTGCATTGGTTCCCAAAAGATTCAAGCAGAACAAACCTGTCCCATTTCATATTCCTGATTCCAAAAGTCTTGTGCCTCACTTCACAGCTGAGGAAAAGAGTGCTTGACCTGGAAAATGGCCCTGCCTTTCTTTTACATGGGCAGAGAAGCTTGTAAAAGTTGTCTATGCCTGAAAACACGAGCAGAATGAAAGTATGCTATTTCTCAGATAACAGGAGGTGACCAGTCTTCAGGCTCCCAAGAACATTTCAGAGTTTAGCTAAGGAAGTCCCTGAAGAGATACTAATTTTTAAAAGGCAAGTAAACGTAACAATATCTCAGGACCAGGCCTGCTGACCTGAACAAAAGCGACCTTCCTTCCACAGTGAGAGGCTACTAAATGGATTGTTAATCGAAGGAAGCTTTGACAAAAAAAAAACAAACCCAAAAAAATAAAGAAAAAAAAGCACGAAAGTGACTAAAAGCTATTAATGGGTCATAAGTTTTTTTGAGATTGTGGGAGATGGACGTCATTTTCCCATTCTCCCATGGAAACTGTGAATTCACCTACCATTTTGACAGAACCCTTCTGTTGTTTCTTTGGGGTGCCCCTGATTAATATGGCTTGCTCTTAGACATAAGCAAAATGTTTTCAACTGCTAGGTATCTGTTTTGGCTTCAAGCCTCCTTAGAGGCACGTTCTACTCAAGATAACAGTACTCTCTTATCATAGATAAGATTGGAAGGGACCTTAAGGTTGGACTGGAAGGGACCTTAAGGTTGGACTGGAAGGGACCTTAAAGACCATCTAGTTCCAGTAGATTTAAGATACTTTTCATTTTTTGTTAAATTCCAAGATGAATTTTTACAGAAGTCAGCAAGACAACACCAGATCAGAGTGGATGTTATTTTTACCTGCAAGGGAACTTAGAGTGATTCTGGCTCCACTGCTGACAAAAAAGGTGTTTACTTACTACGTGTGTTTACCAGGTTTAGAAAGGTGTATTAGAGGAGATGAAGTATGTATCAACTCTCTGAAGGGAGCAACAGCAGACACAGGGTACTGGCTTTCATGATGTCATCACTAGTATTCGTAATAGTTGAGCTTTTTCATCAGAGAGGCTTCTGAAGTCTCAAGATGCTAACCTTTAACTAGGGTAGGGGGAGGGGAGGAAGTCTAAAACAAGGAAAATAACAACCTAATGGATTAAAAACACAAAGCCAAGGTCAAAAAAACCTTCTGCTGCTTGTATTACAATCAAAATATTCACCGATAAAGTCCCATATCACTTCTTCCAGCTAGATAAATTAGGAGACTTCAGTGTACAGCAGACACTTTTGGCAGAAGAAAACAAAGAATCATTAGAAGAATTGCAAGCATTAATGAAGGTCTGGAAAAATCTGCCATTTGATAAGAGATCTGTGAAGTTCAAATAATTATCTATTTCAGAAAAGTTTAATAGGCTATTTGCTCATAGTCTAAAGAATTTAAAGAAGAATGAGGTTTCTGTAACAGGGAACTACTTCATCTAGCAAAAAAATGCATAATGAGATACAGTAGAGCAGAACCTTGAAGCTTAGACAAATTCATTAGAAATAGGCATTCATTTAAATTGTCTAAGTGACAGTAATTTACCACTGAAACCACTTACCTCAGGATTTGGCTTATTATCCATCAGATAAACTCTCTATATCAATAACTTTCCAGATGCAGATCCAAAAAAGTGCAAAATGTAATGAGAAGGCCTATGTAGGCAGCAGAGAAGATAAAAATCTACAAATCTGTAAATTAATCTATTCGCTCTTGGACCTTCTTACAGAGGAGTTACAGCAGAGACTTGACAGCCTTTAGAGGAAAAATTAGAGAAGCTGAAATTTAAGAGTTCAGTACCGACACATCAATTAGCATGGACAAAAATTAGATGAACTGAGTAGGCAAGAACATTTTCAAAGCACTGAAAATTATCCCGTTTGTGGGTATTCAACCAGAATAGTTTCTCACATTACATTTCGGTCCCTGTAGTAAAGCTTCTAAATACTAGCTATCTCATTAGCAGGTTTAATAAGAAATTTAAAGGGGCGGAAGTGTTGCAGGGGAAGGTTTTGTAGTTTTTAAAATTGGAATCATAAATATTGTCATCCCACTTGGCAGAAAGCAAAGGAAATCCTGGCATATGCAAACCTTACATTCTTCCAGTGCTGGCAACCTTTCTGCTGCCTTCTCTTTTCAAAGAAAGGATCCACTCCATATACTTAATAAATCTTAAAAAAAAAAAGCACCAAAACACTCAAACAAAAGAACTCAAGGTCAAAACAACACTGAAAATAGGATTATTAAACAGGATTGGGGATGAAGCCACAATCATAGATTGTCTACACATTCCCTAAATGTGTTGGTAGAGATCTTATTAAATACTATTTATCAAAGTCATCATACAGTAAAGGAACTTAACAGCAAATATCTCAAATGCTAAGAAATCTCAACTTTTTCATATTAAAAACTACGAAATAATTCACTAATTGTAAGCCATCCCCACAAAGATAACCTATTCTTTTACAGAGGACATTTTTGAATCTTAAGTACTTCAGTACAAACCTCAATCTCAAGAGATTTTTTTAATTTTTTTTTTTTTTTTGAATCATCAGTAAGTGTTCCCTTGGGGCAAAGCTCACACAAAAACTACAGAATGTCTCCTGGTCTCCCGGTACTAAACCTTCTGTGAATCAAGCTTTTAGATACTTGCAACGCTCTGGCATCAAGACGTTCCTACAACTCTGAATTATTTATTCACCAATCTTTGTGCCACTTCCCAAACACCAATGGAGACCAAGACGATTTCAGCTATTTGATGTTACATCTTCTCAAGTGGCTAAAGAGGCTATAAAGCACCCCATTGCTTAAGCCTGCCATCTCAGTTCCATTAGCAGTAAAGACCTCTCTATTCAAACTGCTAAGTAAATCCTCGGAGAGCTCAGGGACTGTTTCATGCTTGAAAGCAACTGTTAAGAATTTGACAACAACCAAACTGTTCCTATTTAATCCTTCTCCCAAGGTAAAAAGAATTATAGGTAAACATATGCCTTCATTATTTGCTTTGCTGCATTTCAATACTCAATCCCACACAAAATTGCCAGCCAAGGATTTAATGCAATCTCTTCTGTATTTCAGAGCTATTGCCTTTACAGAATGGAAAAAGCTTAATAAGGGCTACAGAGGTGGTTAGCAAACAACTCTATTTTCTATAACCCACACTAGAGATCTTGCAAAGGTAACTTTAATAAGGCAAAGAGTTTTAGAATTTTTTTTTCAAGTTAGGATTGTCAGGTAAACCAAAATAGTTGTTAATCCATTCTATTTGCCAATAAGTATTTTTCTTTTTAATTAAAAGAAACAAAATTGATCTGTTACAGAGTACAATAACTCTAGTTTTACTACAAACACAGATTTACATAAGCTTTCTTTTGGGGTAGTAATATGTATGTTAATCAAACACTAGAATATCAAGGAAAGCTTCTTAAATGCACTCGGGAATGTATTAAAATGAATATTTCAAGCCTTCAGTCAGGTTAATTCAGAAATGAAATAACTTCAAAGTTTTTCAAAGAACCCAACACTTTGTTACTCTCTTAGTGATGTGCGGTGCTCCCACCCACACAGTCAGAGCATTCGCTGTCTAATCCCTCTTCTTTACGAAAAACGTGTACCGATAAAAACACAGAAAAATGACTGAACAAAAATAATCACGCAGTTATGTTCTGTTGCAACAGTCACTAACTGACAAAGGGAGCAGGGACATCACAAAGCAGCAATCCCCACAAACAGCTGCCGTAGTCCTGGTTGCAGCACCATCGCGGCCGTAAGGGTTTCAAACCCAAGTGGGGCTGTGTGACGGAAGGGCCCTGCAGAGCAGGACAGCCGAGTCCCAAGGACTGGACACCCATCAGCATCAGAGGGTTGATGCAGCTCCTGCATTAATTTCATCCAATATGAATTTGAATTTGCAAGCACCAGGAGGGTATGGCAAGGCGAACTGTGGGGCATGAACACAGCCAATTCCAGAGTTCATTTCAGAGGTACATTCCTGATCCAGACGAAAACACAAACGTAAATTCTCCCTAAGCAAGGCAAGGATATAAAAGAGAGAGATGTATCTGTAGTAACCCAACTAATGCGTTCTTTTTCCAATTAAAAAAAAAAAAATAGACAACCTTTCAAGTACAGAAGCCTTTACTCAGACTTTAGTTTTATGCAGTGCTGGAGACAAATCCAGGGCTAATATTAAATTTAGGAGTTTATTTAAGCAGACAAAACAAATGCCCAATTTAAAAACGAAGGCTGTGGGGAACT
Organism: Rhinoptilus africanus; assembly: GCA_013400135.1. Taxonomy (NCBI): domain Eukaryota; kingdom Metazoa; phylum Chordata; class Aves; order Charadriiformes; family Glareolidae; genus Rhinoptilus; species Rhinoptilus africanus. The sequence goes on along the minus strand of VXBO01006243.1, from coordinate 1,579,406 downwards.
CATTAGGCATTTAGAAACCAAAGGCTAAATCCAGATCTCATTAGATTTCATGCATTTGGACCACATATACAGTACAGCAAGAGTACCATTTACATATAGCACAACAAACACATCCAAAACAATCCAGTCAGTAACATTCATATCATGTCAGAGGAATTGTTTGATAGTTATCCCTGTTTTACTAAGAAGCAAAAAGAGGAAAAAACATACTGCAGTTTATCTAATTGACATGGGACAACTAATCACTGGAAAAGTTAAACCCAAAAATCGAAACTTTGAACCCTAATACTTATGATGGAATTTAAAAAACAAAAATCCCAAACCATTTATCATACTGTGCATGACTTATCATACTCCACCTTTCAGTGGGTTTCCCCCCACATACCTTAAGTGAGCAAAGCCTGTCATTCATTTTAATAATACTTCCTACAAGTAAACAAGCAGGTCATGAAAACAAACATGAGGCTTGAAGACATTCAGGACAGTTATTGTAGGGCTAATTACAGTATTTAATGGAAAAGAAAGCCTTCTTCCCATCTTAAATTAAGAAGAAAGAAAAAGCCACTACTAGCTTTGAAAGCTGTAGCTTTCCCCACCATTCAATTAGGCTTTCTTTTTTCTGCTCATTCACACATTAAAACGTCTTGTTCTTTTCATAAACATTTAAATAATAAATCCCCTTTTCTGTTCTGTACTGCTTAAGGAAATGGGTACAGTAGAGCCTCTGTATTATTTTTAAGCTTTTTCGCCATGTCAAGTCGCTACAGATGTCTTGGTTGTGCTTACCACAGTACTAAAGCACTGCTGAACACGTTCTGACTGGAGCAGCAGATTAAAAGGTAGTACCTTAATAGTCATTCCTTCTCTTCTGCGACAACTCTTTAGAAACTTCTAAAATCAATTTGGCATTAAAAACATCATTCTTTTTCCTTTCTAGCTCACGACATCTGTTTTAACCTATGCTCCCTCTACAATGACATTTAAGTACAGTAGTGCACTAAATTGCTACCTTTTGAAGGGAACAAAACATAACTAATAATAGATCATCTCATCCGTGTGCATAAAGAAGCTCAAATGAGGACTTATGTCAACTGATGTTTAAGTAAATATTTTGAGACTTCTTCCGTATATTTATTGTATTTCAAGTTTCTTGCTATTCTTCCTGAGAAATGCTGCTCTGCAGAGGAGCTTGCTCGTTAGCAAAGTTCTATTCTTATGGAAAAGAGTGGTAATCTAAGTGCACCAATAAATACAATAAATGTGTACAGCAAAATCCTTCATTCAAATGGAGATGGAAAAAGAAGGTGATCGGGGGAGTGAATGATCTTCCTTACATGTATTTGCAAGGTTTTGTACATACTCAGAGTTCCACACTGTATCATTTGTATTTAGCAACAACTATTGAAAACACTGCACAGCATAATAAAATATATTTCACATACACAGTAGTCAAGTACAGAGTAAGAAAAACAAACAAAAAATACTTTTGTAAACAAATGTAAACAACCAGTCACTTAACAGTGTCATTCTTGACACACTCGAAATTTTATGAAGGTTACTGCTAGACAGATTTCTGCTACATTATAAATAGGAGATAAATACAACCAGAATCTTGTGTGGATGGGTTTTTTTCAGAAGTTGTTCTCATAAAGCTGCTGTGATCAATGTTTTGTTGCCTGCATTTTTGACCTTGCCCCTTATCTTCAGCTTGGAGATCTCTCCATGGCCAAAAGCATCTACTGCTCTGTTAACACAGTGCCAGCCACGATACTTGTTTGGTTCTGAAGTACTGTCCTGCTACTCACAATGAATAATACCAGCTTTCTTGCTTTGTATCTGCTTCCATGCTCCTTTTTCCTATGTTCTAGCATAGTATTCCTAAACAATAACCAACTGTCCTCTTACACTGCACACAACATTGAGGGACAAGAAACTTGAGAGCTAGATGCACACATGTCACGTATATCTTTCCTAAAAGATTCAAGACTGTTTGAGGCACGACTCATTTATATTCAAGCCCCTACATCTGTACATTTCTTTCTATAATTATGACATTGTATAGTCCACAAACAGCCTAAGCACTAAATGATACACTGTAGCTGTTGCTAAGGCAGCAGCAGATTTACATGGGTGAAATCTAGCCAGTGTACCACCCTTGTAAATTATCAATAATTAAGCTGCTTCTCCATTAAGGCTGCCACAACTGGAAAAAAAAAAAAATCTTCACTTGCTATGAAAACTTCACATAAAATACAATAAGGGTCCATAAGGTAAAGACGGCAACTATTTTTCAGTTTTTAGAACATTTATGACAATTGCTTCTTGAAAGCACAGCAGCAACTCGTATGCTATATGCCCAGTCATCCAAACTACTTCAGGAAAGAAAAACACAAACCCAAAACCTGTTAAGCCAAAACTGTTTCATAACGGGTTTCATTACGAACCATCATGCTTTATTTAGGTTAACTGCATTGCAGGTATTCCCACCTTTTGGTAGCTTCAATAAACTCCCATCTCTGTCCCTTTTTAAGTCAATACAAGTAATCTCAACAGCAAGAATTTTAAAGACTTTTCTGCAGAAAAAGAAGTGTGCAGAGGAGGTAGCAGTTTGTTCACTGTTTTTTTCCTAACTTAAATGCTTACAGACAAAGAGTAAAAATAACAAAGAGATTTTATTCTGAAGCAGATCAGGGATAAAACCGTTCTAAAACAAATTAGTATTCCAGCAGAGATCTCTCTACATATAATCCAATTATAATTAAGACCAACTGCGAATAGTTTAACTATAGTTTTCCAGAACTTACTTCCAAAGAAGCGGCTGGTTTTGTCTGAATGCAGTTTTTGGAAAATGGAAAACATACTCTCACAGCAAGTTGTCTACCAGAAAGTGAGCACAACAAATTTTACATACTGTAACACTCAGCCTGGAGAAAAGAAGGCTCTGGGGAGCCCTTCTAGCAGCCTTCCAATATTTGAAGGGGGCCTACAGGAAAGGTGGGGAGGGACTCCTTATCAGGGAGTGTAGCAATAGGATCAGGAGTAACACTTAAAAGATGGTAGATTTAGATTAGATATAAGGAGGAAATTTTTCACTATGAGGCTGTTGAGGCACTGGAACAGGCTGCTCAGAGAGGTTATGGAGGCCCCTTCCCTGGAAGTGTTCAAGGCCAGGCTGGATGAGGCTTTGAGCCTGGTCTAGTGGGAGGTGCCCCTGCCCATGGTCGGGGGGTTGGAACCAGTTGATCTTTAAGGTCCCTCCCAACCTAAACCATTGTATGTTAACACAGAGTGACAAAGCCATAGCAAATTATTAATATCAGCCCAACTGATTTTATTAGAACTTCCTGTCATTATGTTAATAAAGAATTAGCAGCAAATTAGTAAGTCACAGTAGTTGCATTACAAAGCAGTAATATTTAGCATGATAGTTTAAATGAGACTGGTAAAAATATACTTAAGCAGAAGATTATTTGCACAAGGAGCTTCATAACTGATATAAATCTTGTTTAATTAAAACAAAAATTACACTAATTTTTTCCGCTATCTCCCCAGATCACTCCAATCAACATAGAGCAGCAGATAAGCACTCTAATCTATACCATGTAGTATTTGCTGAGAGGATTTTTAAAAATACTATAAATTCCAAATAAAAGTTGCTTTGAGAAGTTTTACATCACATAACTGTCCCCTAAACAGAATGTGCTTGATGAATGGCGAAAAATGCAAAAGATATAAACACTTGCCTTTAATTTTGGAGATAGACATATGTGCCTACGCACACATAAACACACTCACTCACTCTTATTTGACTTTTTTCGTGCCCATTTTTAAGAAGAGTTATCCATAACTCTCTGGATACATATATTCTATAAAGTTTGATAGAACATAATAGGGATATAAACTAGAAGAGAGTATACTAAGCATATGGGAAAAGTATATTAAGGTCTTCCATAGTATTTACCGAATTAAATAAATAATTCTTATACTAAATCATCCAACAGAATTAGATAGCAGGGATAGGGTTTCCTTTCAAATTCTACAGGCTTTACCATATGGAAGACTAGAAATCCAGACCTTTCTTTCTAAAATATGGTAGCCACCTGCCAACTGCAACTTCTTTTGCTGTGGAATACATGAAGTTGAAACATTAGAAAACAGAAAGTGATAAAGAAGCTTAAAGAAGTGCACACTACAGCTGAACTGGAGATCAAGGCTTCTTGAGAAAGGAACACTTTAACTTGCCTTGCTGTAACTTCTTAGTTGTCTCGTCACATCCTCAAACTGCCCTTCAAGTCCCACCTGTGCCTACAGGGTGTATCATAATCTGCTTCCATCCTCACCACTTCCCAACTCTGGTTAACGCAAAGCTTCATATGTGTGCAGATGTTACTAGTCTATGCTATGTGCTGGCAATCAATCCCTTACTCACCACCAATTATGATCCAAACTAAAAATGGTTCTGGATCATCGCACCCTGTCACTCACCCTGTAAATGCCATAGTACAAGTGTTACTTTGAGGCCATTAGCCATAACCTACAACAGATCACATGGCCTCCTAAGACTCTCAAGAGCATACAGCAACCCAAAGCTAAGCCTGCAAGCACCATCAAAGGCAGACACAGAACCGCTCCTACAAAAGTCTACCCACTAGGTAAACCCACGAGGGTGCAGTTTGAGAAATGACTACATCATGAGAAGCTGGAAGAACTTTGTTGCATTGATGACTGCTGCTCATCCTAAAAATGAAGCATTGCCAATTCTTGTAACTGAGCTAACATGATCCTCCGTGTTCCAAGGAACAGTTAAATCTCAAGAGAGTCCTAAATGATCCTACGATCAATGCCTCACATATTTTCAACATAAAAAGTCTAACAGTCATCTGATAAAAAGCCCAAGTATGGTAGCCTACCTCTCTTTATCAAATAAAACACCTAAGGAAACATGAAAACAGAACAGGCAAAGTGTAATCAAAATCATTCTGAAAGAGAGTTTTGGGACCTTAGTTATACCCACCAAATAACCAAAACATGTCAGACCTAGAATTTTGCATGTTACAACCAGTCTAATAGCTCAACAATGCTGTCATAACAGTGTGGGATACAAATCTTTCTATAGTTCCACCATTACAGTACTGACCAGCTATGCCCATCACCAAAAAAAAGGTTGAAATAAGCCTTCTATGTTGTCTCAAATTCATGTATGTTAAATGGTACATTACAAACTAAGTGTAACACCAGAGATTTATTCAGTTCAAATACCTTTGGAACCTTTGGAAATGCAATATTCACAAAAACTAAAAATCTTTCCTTTTATCCATTTAATCTCTGCTTTGGGTAAGGAGAAGGGAAATTCCTACAGAAGGGCCATATCTGATGACATAAACAGGCATAAGTACCAGAATTTTTGCAGAAGACAGGAAAATATCATTTCACCATTACTGACAGCCTTCAAGAACTTTTGAGGCATTCATAGTTGTTATGACATATTCAGAAGGAAAGAAAGGTAGTGCATTAATCAATAACGCAGAAGATCAACATACTCTCCATAAAATGAGGAAACTTAACCTTCCTCTGTAATGTGCTCCGAGATCTGCTGATGAAAGACAGCAATAGGTGATGAGTGTGGCGGGAATAAGCAAGTGAAACTATCTGGCTGTTGTTACTCAAGATCTTTTCAGCTTGGCACACCTACTTAGTATTTTTTAACCTTAAAATCACGTGACACGTATATAAAAACATATCTTAGGTAAAAAAAAATCTATGTACCATTTCAACAATATTTGAAGAAGTAATAGTACCTCTGGCTTTAAATGAGAACAGTCTTTCTTTTAATATATTTATTAAAAAGTTACAATATTTTAAAATTAACCCTGATAACCTTATTATCGGAGTGAAATAAGAGCCTACAATGAACACACTGACAGCAAATAGCAACATACAATGTTTGCTTATTCCAAGGTTGTACTACTATCAAGACATCACCATTCTCTTCTTAGATTACCATCAACATTTAAGAATTATTCAGAAAGCAGCAGTTTAGCTGCAAATATTAGCTAAACCAAGATAATTAAAAGCTGGTTTTTTAGATATTAGAAACTGGTATTTGTAGTGACCCTTAAGGGGAATCTGCTTCACCCACATCACCCTGATAGGGAACCCGGTTTTCCCACTACATCTTCAAAAGGAAAAGAATAAAGAAATATTTCAATTATACAAAAAAAGTATGTTTCCTTTACCAGCAACGAAGCATACAACAAGCACTAGGCCCACGAAGCAACATCTACATAAGAAAAAATTATGGGAGATCTAACAAATTTTGGAAGTGTCCAAGAACACACACAAAAAAGGCAAGGAGGGTGTTATAGAGCCTATTAAAAATATACACAATCGAAGCTATATGGATTCGTACTAGGAGACAAAAAGTCTGGGCTCTATTTACAATTTAGGTAAAAACTTCCAAAGGAGACAGATTATGTGGTACAGCTAATAGTCTTGCTTTGTGATCTTCCGGAAAAGTAAACGGCCATTGCCTAGCTTCTGTTTTACTCATTAATTCACTCTTCAAAAATCTACAGGTGCAAAGTAAGAATAAATCAGTGTAGGAGTGCCTATTACAGCCCTAAGCAGCAGCACTTGAATTCAAGAAAGGAGAACTGGACTGTATAATACCACAAAGAGGGGAAACTTAAAGGTTAAACATGAAAAAATTAGAAAAAATTAAACAGTCACAATAACTGTTGTATTTATGCATGCTCATCTAACTTTGAACAGCTGTGGCAATGTAATTCGCACCAACAGCAACAAATTCTTGTCTCTGTGGGTATGTCTTTTACACAGTCTCTTGGGTTTTTATTGTTGTTTCTTCAAGTCAGTACGATGCCAGCATCAGGAACAGCTACTGTAAGCCACCCAGTAACAGATGCAGGGTAAGAGGGTAAATCTATTATAATAATAATAATCATCATCATCTTTTGACCAACTCAAAAGATCCCCTTGAATCTACTGCAGAAGACAGTAAAAGTAAAATGGAGATTAACAGACACGTTATAATGAAATCAGAACTTTAAATCCATTTAAAATATTATACAAGGTACACCAAAAAAACTCAAGAAAAGGAATTTACAGCATAAAGCACCATAAAGATCACATAGATACTTTTCATAGTGCAGTTTGAATACGTTAAGATGGGCTGTTTGCTCTGCTATGCAACCACCAGTGGTTTATGCCGCTATTGCACACACGGAGCCTTTCAAGAAACTCCTCTTGGCAGGTAGTACAGAATTGCCAGTACAATATAAATTCACACCTTAACCTGGTGCACAGTAAATTTATTCGTAGACAAATCTTAAAAGCAAGATAATTTACTGTGTTTTTCAAATAGTTATCCACATTGTCAGTGTGTATTTAAAAGGGAGTTAGTGCCATCTGAATTCACACACTGTTAACTCCAGAGTGCTCTTCTCCTTACGTGCATAGGTGCAGCGTTACTCGGTGTTCATTCAGCAGCATTTCTTGATCTATGCCCCAGAGATCAGAAGAGATCATGATCTCATGGTTCCTCCTAGCCTTAAACTACGTTATGTTATTGTTTGCAGCAAAACCAATGAGCCACTGGAATTCAGCCATGTACTTAATAAATATTTAAAGTCAAAAGGTAATTTAGTCATAATATATAGGGTTTTTTCTGCAAAAGGCAGAATTCTATTTTAAATAATTCATTCCATATAAATGTACCCATACAAGGCTATATGCAACACTGGCTCGTATGAAAAGCAACAGTTTAATCACACATTGTCCTACAGAGCAGCAAAGAAATGAAAGATCAATTAAACCAGTTATATTGTACAATCACCCAGATAAGATCCAAAAATTACATTTCAATCACTAAACTTACATATGCCATAGAAATATTTTTCACCAGTGAAGTAGCAATATACAAGATTAAACATCTTCCCGCAATTGCCTGAAGAACTCAGACACCTACAGTAAATATACAGATCTTTCATAGCTGTAGCAATTCAGTTTATTTTAATAATGTAAACACATGTTATTTCATTAAAATTGGTATGACTACAGGAATATATTAGCTTAAATTCAACAGTATGTCTTACCTATACACATATCTCATCTCCTCTATAATGACAGTGACAACCCACATAATCATATGTACAGATCTACCAGCCTACTTCGAAATAGCCATTATTTGCTTTGTACATTCAGCCTGCTTGAGAAATGCATTAAGGGTCAATGATTATGTTTTTTAAGCTCACTGTGTGTGATTTTTTGTTTGTTCATGTGCTTTTTGTTTGCCTTTCTTTTTTTTAAAAAAAAAAAAAGTTATAATCACTACTGCTTCCGGAGGATGTCAGAAAGAAAAGACGACCAAGAGATTAGCCTCAAACTTTGGCCCAATGTGGTTTTGCCAGTATTGACAAGCCAGATAATACCATCTAGGTGAGTAAACAAATATATTTTAATTTCATGCTGAATTAAAAACACAGTGGGTTGCCCAGACCGAGAAGGGTGAAGAAAATGAAAAATAAAGACTTTTCTAATTTTAAAGAATTTTTAAGAGCAAACTATCTGTGTAAACTATTCCATAACCCCATTGCAAAGCCTACTTATGGCTGATATGCATACAAGAACTTGAATCCTTAACTTAACATCCATTACAGAAGAAAATCTACCTGCTAGAGTGAAAAAAGCATGCACCAGGTGCCCAAAAAATAAAAAAAGTTCTTCGGACATCATGTAATTTGTTTAGCTGCAAGATACTGTAACTAGTTTTTTTTAAATAAACTGAAAACCTTGAGTTTGTTGATGGTTCTCTTTAATTTCATTTTTCCCTTTCCTACACACATTAAGTGAGATAAATATTTCTGTATTTTCCACACCCCACACATACTTGTTTTTCATTTCTCTTCTCTCTGGCTCTGTTCTCAACAATTCCTTGCTCTTCTGCTTTGCAGGATTTTTCACCGTGCGTTTTCTATTCCTTTTCTTTTCACAGTTCTGGTCATAACCTCTCTCTCTCCACAATTTCCTAGGTCTCCTTTCTCAGTTATCCCTGCAATCTCTCCCTTACACAACATGGGAGAGATTCTCTTACAAAATTTCTCTTTTCACAACTAGGACAGTTTTACCACATTCCTAAGAATTAATGCTAATATGCAAATTAAGAATATAGGCTCTAGATAATGGAAAGCAAATTTGCAGGTTCTACGAAGGGAAAGGAAAGGGAAAGTCACTGGAATTCTAAGAAAAAACCCACAGAAACATGAAAAAATACCTTATTTTCATTGCCCTGTTGCTACAACCCTCTGGCACTTGTGAATGGAGACTTGCACGCTTGCAGCCTGCCTGCCACAGCCTACCATTTTTTTTTTTTTCCCCTACTCTTCTCCACAGCAAAACTACTGCAGTACCTGCTTCAACATTTGTGGTTAGAGAGCAAAACTGACAGCTGTACTAGTGCCCAGAGTATTACTGTGACACTAAAATCACAGACGCTCTACTTATACGGACGCTTAGCTGAGCATCACTGCAGCAGTCAGCGTGCAGTTCACAGTTTCAAGCTTTCCTTTCCAACTATGCTGTCTAGAAACACTCCTTTACTCCCCTTAGCTGAAACTGTGAAGCACAAGGCTTGGATTGCATTCTGCTCATCAGAATCAGGTGTGTTTCCAACCATGCAACAAACCATCAAAGTTGATTTTTTCAGTTGTGTAACTTCTGCTTACCGATTTGAACAATGCCCCTCTTATACTACCTTCTCACAATTCCTCTCTAAAAATGAGGCACATCTTCCTTGTGAAACCATGATTTGACATCCTGGCAGTAGCGAGACCAGGATTACAATCCTGTTTCTCCCTTACAGCATTTAATTTTCAGTAGTTTCTCCACATTTCAAATACAGTGCCTCCGATGTAGCNGAGGGGGTGGGGGGGGGGTAAGAGGATCTACATTTAGGAGACTTCTCTATTTCCCTGCTGGCCTGAGTCAAATATGCTAGCTCTGAGGAAGTGTTCACAGCTACCTTTTATGTTCACCAATTCCAATATTCACAACTCTATTGATCTGCAAGTGTAAAGTGCGGGTTTTAAAACTACTTATTTTTGTCTTGCTTTGAACTGACAGTTCTTAAAATTGGCACTTATGTGCCCATATGCACGTACACACGGATTTAAATGATAACAGCAGCTACATGACTAAACACAGAAGCTTGCTACTTAGTCTTCTGCATTTTATCCCCTCATAAGACAAAATCAGCATGCTGTTAGCTAAACCAGCAGTAACTAAATAAAAAGAACAAAGAACCCCTTTGCAATGTTTCAAAGAACTTAAAAAAACAAAACAAAACACTATGCATTTTAAACAGCACAAGAATTGCCCCTGGAATCTAGATTCTCAGGTGTCGACTCTACAGAGCCCGCTGGGAATCCCAAAACACAGAAAGAAAGAGGATACAAATTTATTTCAGTCATTTGTGAAATCTCAGCTATAACACACCAACTCCTAATTAGAAGTCTGACATGGTAATTAATTTAAACATGGAATAACCCATAACCTTTTCACTGTTCAGTGATTACTAGCAAGATGTTTTTACTGTGACTATGAACTCTAGAATTCTCTGAAAACATGAACTTTAATCCCCTGGAAATGACCAGCATGTGTCATCTCATTACTTAGCACATTTCTGGCAAGAACAAAATTTATTGCTAAAAGGATAAATAAGGAAAGAGGACAGCAACGGAGACTTACATCACCCCTGAGAATACCAGCGTGCCTGGGATCCAAAGCATGTCAGGTCAGGCCCATTTCTCTGAGTCTTTCTTAATTTGGTCTCCAAACAAAAAGAAAGGTTTAGGTTTCGACAGCACTTGAAATGAATAGAACCCAATTGAAATGAAAGTCAACAATAATTAAATGAACCAGGGGGGAAAAAACGTATAGAAAAAAAAAAAAATCTTTGGACACAGCATAATAACCTCCAATTTCCTTAAAACAGGAAAGCATGTTTGTGCTTGTTGTTCCTTTCCACAAACTTCTCTAGAGGCATCACTTCTCCTTCCTTCCACTGTTTTAAAACTCCCCACAGAGTCTCAAAGTTAAGAGTAACAACACTTCTATCCCTTACAGTGTTATCTGGGACAAAAACTCAGTTAAAAATCTTCAGTTCTTATCCTTCAACTACTAATTTCCCTCTGCGGGGAATTTTTAAACACATTTTTCTCATTTTAGTGGTTCTGTAATTTGTTTTCTGTTTGGTATTGGTGTGTGTTTTCTCTTTAATTGAAAAAAAGCATCTTCCTTAGGTAGAGCTCCAGTATTCTCTGTTGTTAGACAAGAATGCTGGTACCATACAATGAAAATTTCTGCTATGAAAGTAGTTAAGCATACGCCTTTAAGCTATGTGAATTTGAAAACCAAATTAAAATGTTTTCTGGAATGACTCTCTCTTACTTGATATAGGTCAGCATTTTATGATCTGAAAAAACACAAATTGGAAGCAGTCACTGGTACAACCATATTCATTCTGACTAAAACTTGACAGAAAGCAACAGGAGCTTACATTACTGGCACCCTTTTACTTGGCCTTAAAAGTATTTGTCAGCACTACAAAAAGGTATTTTAAAAGACTTTCCAAGCAGATGCATTTCAAACAGTGCATTCAGAAGCCTAAGAAATCCTTTAGCTTTTACCTTTTATGTTTTAATATCCTCTGGAATATCTCCTATCAATAAACTTTTTCTCTAGTATAAAAATATTGCGCTAACACAGTGAAAAATTTTTTACAGATCATATTTTACAAGTTCATATAGCACAGAGAGGTTGCGGAGCCTCCCTCCATCCTTAAAGAAAGTCAAAATNATTTTTTCAGTTGTGTAACTTCTGCTTACCGATTTGAACAATGCCCCTCTTATACTACCTTCTCACAATTCCTCTCTAAAAATGAGGCACATCTTCCTTGTGAAACCATGATTTGACATCCTGGCAGTAGCGAGACCAGGATTACAATCCTGTTTCTCCCTTACAGCATTTAATTTTCAGTAGTTTCTCCACATTTCAAATACAGTGCCTCCGATGTAGCACAACGTTACTTCAGACAAATTCATTTAAAATATTCTAATACAAAATATGCGAGACAAAAATATGTGGAACTTTTGTTGGCAATGCTCAGAAATTCATGTATCTAAACTGATAACAACCTTCGTCAACAGATGAGCCTTTCCCCAGCCCAAAGCTCCCTTCCCTCCCAAGCACCAAAAACCCCAGGCTATTCCCACACACACATCCCACTGCACCAACAGGTCTGTGAAGATGCTGGGGTCCTCAGCTACTGACAGGAAACCAAAGGAATAGTAAAATGGAAATGCAGACCAACATACTTTTACTCCTCTATTGCTCCAACACAAGGATAAATTTCACTCTTAAAACAAGTAAAGGTCTCTGGTGTAAAAAAAAGCCACTGCGAAACTAGCCAGAATTTGAAGCTTAAAGTTGAGTTCTGGTAGTGTCAAATAATGAGACAGCAAATTAAAAGG
>VXBO01006243.1:1473300-1566404 GCA_013400135.1 Rhinoptilus africanus | reverse complement strand
GCATAATAACCTCCAATTTCCTTAAAACAGGAAAGCATGTTTGTGCTTGTTGTTCCTTTCCACAAACTTCTCTAGAGGCATCACTTCTCCTTCCTTCCACTGTTTTAAAACTCCCCACAGAGTCTCAAAGTTAAGAGTAACAACACTTCTATCCCTTCCAGTGTTATCTGGGACAAAAACTCAGTTAAAAATCTTCAGTTCTTATCCTTCAACTACTAATTTCCCTCTGCGGGGAATTTTTAAACACATTTTTCTCATTTTAGTGGTTCTGTAATTTGTTTTCTGTTTGGTATTGGTGTGTGTTTTCTCTTTAATTGAAAAAAAGCATCTTCCTTAGGTAGAGCTCCAGTATTCTCTGTTGTTAGACAAGAATGCTGGTACCATACAATGAAAATTTCTGCTATGAAAGTAGTTAAGCATACGCCTTTAAGCTATGTGAATTTGAAAACCAAATTAAAATGTTTTCTGGAATGACTCTCTCTTACTTGATATAGGTCAGCATTTTATGATCTGAAAAAACACAAATTGGAAGCAGTCACTGGTACAACCATATTCATTCTGACTAAAACTTGACAGAAAGCAACAGGAGCTTACATTACTGGCACCCTTTTACTTGGCCTTAAAAGTATTTGTCAGCACTACAAAAAGGTATTTTAAAAGACTTTCCAAGCAGATGCATTTCAAACAGTGCATTCAGAAGCCTAAGAAATCCTTTAGCTTTTACCTTTTATGTTTTAATATCCTCTGGAATATCTCCTATCAATAAACTTTTTCTCTAGTATAAAAATATTGCGCTAACACAGTGAAAAATTTTTTACAGATCATATTTTACAAGTTCATATAGCACAGAGAGGTTGCGGAGCCTCCCTCCATCCTTAAAGAAAGTCAAAATTCAACTGGACAAGGCCCTGAGCAACACGCTCCAGCTCCGAAATCAGCGCACCCTGCGCTGAGCAGCGGGTTGGGCTGGACAATCACCAGAAGCTTCTTCCCACTTTAATTGTTCTGTGACTCTAATCCCTTCCAAAAGCCACCGAAAAGAAACCGCAGCACATAGATGCAAAGCATTACAAAGCATCTCTTAACAAGATCTGCTGCTTTTATCTTCAGGGCCTATTGAGCAGGAAGGCATTTCTCCAGCTCCACGTGTACATTTCATAGTCTCTTAAAAGCTGATAGAACAGCAATATTTGTTCTTGGAGGTGGAGATAATTAATAAATGTGGACCAAAGCTGTGTTACTGCTCCTCCTCTTGGTTTCTGGTCCTGCTTCTTGAAGGCAAAGTCTGTCAAGAAACATTCAGGGTACAGCTGATAGCAAGAACCTCACAGTAAGACTGATTTAGCAGGTAGTGGCATCTCCTGGCTCACTCCTCTACCTCCATCTGGTAAGGCTGCCTTTCAAGATTACAGGAAGAAAGCCAAACCAAGCACCAACACAAGAGAGTGAAAGCCACAATCACCAAAAGCCAATTATGAGCAAATCCTCCTCTTTTTAGGTCTAAATGCTAATTCTTCTGGCACCATATTCTACCTGTCACTGTTCAAAAGCAGGAGATGCATGAAGTACCCATCTACTCCATGCAGTGCTCATCATCATGAGAACATTTCTCATTTACAAGTATTGCCTGTTAATTTCTGGTAACATACTAGTCATATATAACCATTTTGGCACAAACAAATATACAGTTGCATATGTATAAATTTGTTTGCCCTGGTACACTTTTTTAAAAAAAAGCACCTTTCTAAAAAAAAAGCACAATTCTTCAGCACCTTTGAGAAGTTATGTACAGACTGGGCTGCTATACCACTGCGGCGAGGAGCTGCTGTGCACCACTTCTTCCAAACAGCATCCAGCCCTTTATGCAGAATGCATCAAGAGGAAAAAAAAACAAACCCAAACAATTTCACTCACACCTACATACTCACTACGTAGCGGACAGACAACAAAAGTTTAAGTTCAGAACTCAACTTTAAAAAAAATACAAATAAAAAATAAAATCATACATTCTTCACCAGTGATGCTTTTACTTTTTGCATTTAGTCAGCAAAACAAAACTCATGCTTCTTATTACTTTTTGACTTCATAAGCAAATATTTATTTCCCAACACCATGGGATTTTGCATGCAAACACTAAGGAAAATATTTTACTATATAAACAATGTTCATGAAGATATTTTCAAGTTTGCTAACTTCCTTTTAACTACAAAACCACTTAAGGTTATCACTGTTTTATTTTTAAGAACAAGCAGAGTCTACAACTTGATCTAAGTTCTCAACTGTGTCCTTTTAAATATCTGTACTACCCAAGTATGTAAAAATCTAACGGAGTTACAGTTTTTAGCACACAAGGTCAAACAACCACCTTGTCAAGTGCTGCACGCTGCCTCTGGCAGAGGCCATTAACTAGAATTTCAGAAAAATAAAATACCCACAATGCATCTAACTATAGTTTTGTGGAGTTTTTCTCTGCACTTCAGAAAAACAATCCTGCCCATCAACAAGTCTAAACTACTGCAGGTAAAACAGCTAGGCATTATTAAGAATGCTCTTGTTAAAGACTAAGAACTTTTAATCAATAAAAATGTCAAAGCCAAACCAGGCTTGCTTCTTCCTTCTACTTGATCATACCAACTTGGAAATTCCCTATGCTGCAAATTACCACTTCTAATCCTTCTCCTGTGCAGCAGAGTCCCTCTTCCTTTACAGGGAGGGTCAAGGTGAAATGCTTGTGATGTATAGCTGAAGCCTCCCGGTTCCCTATTTACCAAGCCCTCCAGACAAGGAAACTGGTGCATATGAATCAAATACAAGCAACACTAATGCATTAATGACTGACATGTGGCAGAGACAGACACACAGATGCAGCTTGACATTAATGGAGAGATTTGCCTGTGGTCATGCACATGGAGGAGGGGAGGAATAGACCCACCTGCCTCATGTTTTAACCTGAGTATGAAATCAAATGTCAGACAAGATTAATTAGATGCCTAGAGTTTTATTCTTTTCTGTTGATAGAAAAAGCACATTTCCATAATGTGAGGAAGCATTTATGTGGATAGCAAATCAGGTTGACATTGAGGGAAGGTTTACTTTATTGTGAATGCTAGCTGTGTGGTGCTTGTCAGTGCAATTACTTTCTACTCAAGTGGTTTGCTTTTTAACATTTTATTATCTTAACAATAAAAACCCTGGAAGCAATAATTATTTATTATGCTAATTCCTTAGCTTTTTTATTATGAATTTCTGCCAGACCATTAAAACTTGCTGTTTTCCAGACATAAACCAGATTTATTAATATTCAGCCAATTAAGAAAAAAAAAAGAGAATGCAAAACCAATCTCTGTACTGGTAATTAGTTACTAACCAGTCAATTTGTACACTTATCAGCTTCCCTGTAAGTTCTATTTTCATTTATTCAATACCCAGCATTTCTAACATCATTCTGATTGAAAACAACCTCAAAACACTAAGTCCACTGCAGCATTTTTTATAAATAATGATTTAAGCAGCCTGAGAGGCAGCAGGGCTTTAGACCACTCTGAAAATGCACTATACTCAAGGACTGCATTTTAATTATGGAAACCTTTTAGAACATCCCTGTTTTATTAACAGTAAGTGAAAGACTATAAACAAGGCTTCAGTATGCACCACTTCTTCTCAGTCCTGCCTAAAGCCCTCAAGGGGAAACAGCTTCAGTGTGCTTTCATTTCTCCCCCCAAGCATTCTCATCTCTGAATGCCTCTTTTCACCAGCTTTAAAATTCATTTAACATAACAACCACATAGTTATGCTTTTTTCTTCCCTCTATTTTTTTTTTTTTTGAAATATACAAGTGTTCCCTCCTTTAGGAATAAACACCAAGGCCAGAGCTCTCAAACTCCCACACCGTAAATGCAATATAGGAGACCATAAGCAAGTCTAAGCAGAAAAGCATGGCAACTAAATGTACCTTGAAAAGCTCTTAGTTTGCAATGCTTTTATAAAGCTTCACGTCCATGCACAAACCGTCCCTACATTTCACGCAGTGACAGTGGCAGTAATCCCCGGATAACTTCTAGAACAAATTCCACAGCTCAAAGCTTAATTCCCCCTGGGCCAGTACAGCACTGGCTTCTTCTATGGCAAGGATGCAATGCTTCAAGGTTTGTCAGAGCAGCCCCCCCAGCTTCCACAAGTAATACCGGCTCCCATGCTGCCAAGCACAAGAGCGGAGCCAGGTTTCTCCATCGCTCTCTGCTTCTGAAACAGCTTTCTCCTGCACCTCCCACTGGGAGATTCTGCCCGTGGCAAGAGAAAGTTCCCTATTAATATGTAATACATACCATAATTAGCACTGTAAAGCAGGTAGTTATCTCACAACTGTCCTCCCATCCCCTCCCTCATCATCACAAAACTTTATTTACAGGAAAAAAAAAATTTAAAAAGTAAAAAAGAATCCCACACAACTTACTCAAAGCCTGAACTATTAATTCCTGACTTAAATTGCTGGTGTAAATCATAGCTCACTGGATAAGCACAACTTAACAGAGGACAAAACATTTTCTCCTTAAGCACCCGAAAGTCTCCCTCTTCCTAGATACCTACAATGCATACCAGACAAGTGTTCTGCTCCCACCAATGAAGGAACAGATGGAGAAAGGAGGAAGGCAACAAAAGAGGGAAGGTAAAGTAATCATGAAGTAAATTCTTACTATAGAATAGTAGTAGGAAGAGCAGATGCTGTGTAAAAGAGAAATAATAGGTTGTGGGTGGCACAAGTTTTGACCAAAAAAGACCTCAAAACTGAAGTCCAGGGTCTACAGTACCAAGGTGGGACCATCCTGATAAAGATTAATGGACGGACCAGTTGTAGACTAGGGTGTAATCCAGATGGGCTCATGGTTACTGAGGTCAGGATAAATTTTGTTAAAACTATGACCCCTTGTTGTGGAAGTGCCCTACCTCTCACGTACTCTCCCAACATCATCAGCTGCTTGTGTTGAGGGGTCAAAGGGCATATTTACTAAAACTTATATTCTGAAATTTTATTTCTATCCCAGTTCATTAGGTAGATAAAGTCATCACGTGGAGCGCACAGATGTAGAAATATAGAGACCCTTATGACCACCAAACTCCCAGGCTACTCTATACCTGTACCTCTCATGGAACCTCTTCTATTTACTGGAACCTACTCCCCTCACAGCCTCAAGAAGCTGAGAAGCAACAGCACAAAATTCAATATTGGTCTCTACAGTGGAGGTAGTTTTTTGCACCTAGTTACCAGATTATTATCAGATGCACCTTGCAGAGAAGACATCATGTCTGAANTGAGGGACATGGTTTAGAAGGGGTTTTTGTCAGTGGAGGTTAATGGTTGGACTTGATGATCTTAAAGGTCCCTTCCAACCTCACCGATTCTATGATTCTATGAAATGCTTTGAAAAGCACCAAAGAGAAAATTAAATTTCAAATGCTGCCATTCAAAGACACGAAAACCATACTCCATTCTCCATATCCAGCAATGTTATAACAATACATTCAAGCATAGAGGATCTCAAAAAACAACTAACGGGCCACTTATTTATTTGTTTAAATGGGTAGTTGCAGTTGAAAAGGAAGCTGTTATACACAGTGCTACCACCCCTAAAAGATATAAAGCATGACTCAGTGCTCTGTTTTCTGTTGTACTACCTCCAGTATAAGATACTTATACGTAATAATGATGTGAAGTAGCGCTGACCCTTCTAATTAGCTCTCCCCATTTTCTATGGGAACCTGGCCTCTTGTACAAAAAGAGAACAAAGAAAACAGCCATAGGAGTGCTACTGATGTTCAGTTACCACTTCTCATCCTAAGGGAAAAACCAAAACCAAACAAATCCCACAAGTAAATAAAATCAATTGAGGCCAGACTAAGAAAATTACCAAGACTGTTAAATAAAAATCAGAGTAGAAAGACACACTTCATAAGGCAGGGATGTAGATATCGAGGGTCTCAGCAGCCTAGTCTGTCCTTTCCTGCTAATAAACACTTAATCAGGAACAGCATCTGGCTGGTCAACCTACAAACCAGTGTCAACACAAGGAAACAGCAAGATAACCGGTTTCCTGGATAACATCCGCCACAGTACTTCACCTGACAGAAAGCAAGTCGAGGGGTGTGGAGCTGTGTGTAAAATCCTTCCTTACAAGAGGCTAGAGCTGTCAGGATGGGCACACAGTAATCCACTTGCCTTTTTAAATACATACACAGCGTATTGCTTTAGTCCCTCCCAGGACGTCAGGTTAGGTTTGTAACACTAGTGCAGCCTTTCTAACAAAGCATGTGCCTCCATGAGCTACATTATTCTCATCTACAGAAGAAGTAGACTGATTTGGTACAATGATTACATTCCTGGCCATGCCTCTGACAAAGCATGCAAAAAGCTCTGAAGTTCTGTCATTCCCGGATCCCAAAGTTATTTCATCTGCAAATCTAGGCCAGTGCAAGCTGCATTTGTTGCCAAAAAGTAGATAAGGTTGTGAGTTTCAGAATGATGGCCCCCCTTCAGCAGAAATTTAGAATGCAGGGCTCTTAAGCTTTAGTCTCAAGATACACTGCATGTGAGTAAGTGAATGCTAAGATTTTTTGTAAGATGTATAAGAACTCTCAGAAACTATTCACCTACCAAAATACTTTAATAAGCATGATAATCAATTTGGGAGCTACACAGAAACCCCTGACAAATACAGGCTTCTACAGACACACCTGAAGACAATTAGCTCTTGGCAATGACTTTTGGCTGCTCTACTCACAGTAACATAATAAATACAGTGTGTAGGTTGAGAGAACCAATGCACATGGAACAGAACAATGCAGAAGCCTCTGAATTTTCTCTCTTAGGACAAACATCAAATTTTTTTAATAATCTACTCTACAAAGTACATTACTGGATGTGATGCAGAAAAAGCTCTTTCAAAATATAAGATGATGTGACACAAACTATATATCCTATTATTTTCATTTATTGTCCATGCATCTCAAGGGGCATTAATTTACAACAGTAAAGAGCAAAGCCATTAAGTACATACAGGGTCCTGATAGCTTCAGGTACAAAATAAGAAGTTTCTCACAACAGCTTAGAGTGCTGTTGCATATAGAGTAAAACTTGATACCATTGCAATTCTATCTCATGTATAGACCGGAAAAATGTATGGAGTAGCTATGAATAAATAAAATGAATTACCATGGGTGCAATATTCCTGTGTGACAGGCGCAATAGTTCACAGCCATCTTCCACATCAACATAAAAATGTATCGCAAGTGATGTCAAAATCCATTAGGTCCCACTCTGTTTGTTTATTACTGATCTGCTGCTGGAGGCAATCAGCTCCATCTCCAACCAGGCTGCATTAGCAGGCTGACTCCAGCGCAAAGGCGGAGTGGGGAGCATGAACCACCTCTGAAAATACTCTCAGTTGGCCCAGCTGCATTTGCAAAGAAACAGGTGAGGAGCGCTCATGAAACCTAGCAGCACAGACGAGCAATAAGGGAAGTATCCTCCACCTCTAGGTGGGCAGTGAATGTCTTCTGAAATAAAAATCTAACTCAAGCGATGTGTTGAAGTTAAGAGTTCATCTACCGGAACTCTTACAGGAATATACCTCTACTAAACTCATTATCCTGTTAGATAAATGCAGCCATTTAAAAACTTTTGCATTATTTCAACAAATCCCACGTAGCTGAACCTCCACACAGTGTGTGCGTACACAAGATCAGAGCAACCCTTTTTTATCCCCAATCATGGCCTCACCTCAGCTAAACACAGAATCTTACTGCTTCCAGGTAACTGAGAGCCTACTTGGGAATCTTCAGCTACTCTCAGTCACCCTGGCTTTTCAAATTTAGGATTCTGTCGATACTGTAGAAGTCAGCAAAAGAAATCAGTTTCAGTCTCAGAGCTGTGCAGATCTGAAGAAAAGACACCAGTAAAACTTGCTCCTGTCATTAAAGAGAGGAGACAGAACCCAACCACTATTCAGCTTCCCAAAGCTCTGTGATCTAATTCTACACAAAAGGCTTAATAAGGTTTAGACTCATAATACAATTAGTAATTTAGCTCACAAATTAGACTATCTATTAACACTCCAGCGGAGACATCAGCCATATGAGGATTAAGAAGGAATCTTGTGCTTTCAATATGGAGAGAGAACTTGAATGCTTTAATAGACTACTTCAGCTGCTGCACAGGAGAACATATATTCCATTGTACAGAATGAGATGAGCATGGACAGCATCCATCATATATTGACAGCATCATCATATATTGATCCTTCATCAATCGGAACCACGTTAATAATCTTCACAGTAAATACAGAGTGGGAACTTTTAAGCTCACCTTAAAGCACAATTTTAACTGGTAAAAATATGTACTGATAGCACAGAACACACTGCATATGCATTTATATGCATTAGAAGTGCACATAAAAACAAGGGCCAAAATTTACGTCAGTATGGACAAAATACAGGTTAACCCAAGATATGAGCATTATACAACATTTAACTGCAGGATTTGAATAAAGAAGCAACCGTTTTCTAAATCTTTGCATACAACATTTATTCTATATCTACTAGCCTTATGTAATACAAGATTCCACATCATCTTCTCACCATAAACAGTGCTCAAAAGATTTAGAAAAGAGCTGATACCTCTAGCATAGTACTTAAAGGCACTTTGAAAATTCACCTGGAATATTTTTTCCTCTGTGGACAAATGCAGGCTGAGTAGGCAAAAAAACCTCTACTTATTACCAAGGAACTAAAATATCAATCACTGTGTCCTAAAAGCGCTGTTCTGATTTCTAGAAAACTATACATGTAACTACATTTCTACAAAATGCTGATATGCTCATGCTGACTTCTGTTAACACCTGATTTACTTGCAATTATTGTCTCAACCAGAGCTTTTTTTAATTACTTTCATAGTATGCCCAAAATTGACTGTATTCATCTTTAGGTTTTGAGCTTGTGTTTGTATAAACAGTGCCAATATTACTAACCCTTTTTAGCTTGAAAAACAAACAAACAAAAATTCTTCATCAGTTTACTTCACACTCTAGTAAAAAACCGTTCACACCCAAATAATATTATGAATAACGTCCATCTGGTCTGAAATGTAGATCCGGGCACAGTATCTCATTCTCATTCTCTGCCTGCTGTTCCTATCAAGTGTTCAGTGTAACTCCTCTCAGTGCAAAGTAAGACCTAAACTTCACTCACTTACAGCACTTACTCATAAGCACATGCTTTGCTGGCATGTGCATTATCACATGCATGGGACCATTTTGATCTTGCTTGTCTCGGCGGGGGCGGTGGGGGGGGTGGGGGAAGCAACCCCCATAGCTTCTTAGGAATAATACTCAGGCATTCAGGAATTGTACCCCCAAGCTTCTGTCACAGTCCCCCCAAATTCTCAAAATGTGCACGTTGTTCTCCAAACAGTAAGGGCAACAGAGTGGCTGATGGCACCGCCGGACATCCTTATCAGAGCTACCATCCTCCTGTCTCAGCTCTCTTCTCGGCTCAGTGACAGCCGCTCAAAGGATGGAGGTGGCAGAGGAAGGCACAAAAGAGTTGTGACCCCAAAAACACGGTGATGAGGAGCAGACACGAACAGAGAAAAAGAGGTGGAGAAAGCACAGGAGGTGGCACGTAAGCAATATATTCTTAAAGGTGGCCTGGTGGTTAACAGCTTTGTTAAATATGTATGTTATTTGCTGTGGACTAGATGGTACTAAAGTGCAATTTTAGATGGAACTGAGAGCAGGTAAGAACCCTCCCTCTTCCTCTGAACAAAATTCCAGAGTACACAGCTCTGGCAGATTACTATAATTGGCCAATTCTTTCTTTTATTGATAGACCGCTGTGTAGAGTCAAAGCACTGAAATCATGTGAATGGGGCAGCTAGTGAATGTCACATATTTGCTCAATGCCAGTTTCAAGCATACAGATGTGATTTTTTTACAGTTCTGCTCCTAAAGGTCCAGAAATACACATCATCTAATCCTGCCATACAAGCCAGAATTAATTTTTCACTGCTGGAAATCTAGCGTGGCAGTTTGCAGTTGGTGAAGACTTTAACAGCGCGAGTTCTGGAAAAGGTTGATTTCTCACTCACAGTGAGCGAGTGGTTCCCAGACTGTGGTTTTCAAAACCCCTGTGATCCACCCACTAATAGCATTGATTTGAAGCAAACAAGCCCGTCAGATGACTACATCACTGAGGCACATTTACTGTGGACTAATTCAGGAAGCCGCAAGTTAATACTCATTTTGAAATTGAAATCTTCAAAAATATTTTCATTATGAAGTCTTTGAGTTTGGGCTACACATCAGAGACCAACTCCATTTTTGCAATGAGCACAACAGAACAGGCAAGCAGTAACTTTCAAAGTCTTCCATCTTGCAGCCTAAACTGCAACCCATCACATGTAACCAAAACCTCCAAAGTAGATCCTGACTGAGGCCAGAATGAGTCCACAGCTGCTTTCTATTTCCATTCATAACCGAGTCAGGTTATGATATGGAAATATAACAGGTATCTTCCAAAATAAGAATTTAGACTGCCAAAGACCGTATCTGTTTCTCTTTAGAAATCAGAGAAAAAAAATTTCAAACGCACAATTTGTGTTCCCTAATTCCCCTTAAAGCGATCTTGCCAATGGAGCAAGACCAAGTTCAGTTTTTATCTGAACTTCTCAGTCTGAACATATGCAATACCTAAGGCTTCACCCCAACTCCCAACTCAAAATTACAATCTGCACTTTAAGACTCTAAGTCCACTATATGTCAAAGGAAGGTAGAGGCAAACAAGGCTGAAGCGCACATTCACCAATGCACCTGCCAGTGAAGCAACCCACAAGCACAACAGTATGTTTGCTTACATTTGAAAATAGAAAAGAAGTAGCTGAGGAATATTATTNTGTCCAGGTCTCTCTGGAGAGAGACATCAGTTCCCTGCACAGATAATCTTACACTAGATACTGAGCTACAACTCCAAGAACATTTTTAGGCTTTTTTATATTCACACCTTTTTGTGGTCATGTGAAGTTTTTAGCGTGGGCAACATTTAATTTCCCAGTATTCAGGATGCAAAGTAACAGATTCTAGTAGACAAAACAGATTTTCTGTTAAGCAATTGTACATGTAAAGATCCGGCTCTGAAGCTTCTGTGAGACTTATTTAAAAACCCCAATCCATGCCTGCTGTTGCTGCACAGCTGCTGCAGGAGCCAGTTTTTTATTTGCCCGGAGTGTATTTGAACTTGTCTTGGGCTCCTGGGCCCTACACAATTTCAATGCATATTTGCTCTTAAGGGCGTGTGCTCGTCTCAAACACACTTAAGTAAATAAAACACTCAGACCCCAGTGTTTTCCAAATCCCCAAGTGAAAATCCTAGGCTAATTCACATAAATCCCTTACTAGCCTAGATTTATATGGGCAATTCTAACAACAATTCTTCAAGTAAGAATAAATAAAACACACCTCATGAACTTTATATGTGGTCTTCAATCCATGTGCTTTGCTGTCACTATAAACAGGAGGTAGTAATGTTGGGCAACATACAGGCTTTCCTTTTGCATTTTCAACCTCTGATGTTTTAAATAAATATTAACTTTAATTGTGTTTTGGTTTTGTTTATTTTCCATCCGTTTGCACAGACCCAAGCCCAAAACGCTGCTTTCATATTTAGAAAGGTGCTTACAGAGGTTTTCTCCTGAGCTAGGACGGAACTGAGATGCCATCTCTCAGACATGGTGAAGAGGGCATCAACCGCACAGTGCCTTAAAATTATTACTGGGACAACAATTTATCTTATCTAACCGAGAAATCACTTCAGTAATAGCTGTCTCTGCAGAAGTTAAAAAAAAAGAAAAACAGCTTAAGTAATGTTTTATGTAAAGTGCTTATATTAAAGTGTTGAATGCAGATAATTTTCATCTACTCTGCAGAATTCAGAAAAGGTAACATTAAAAGGAAAAAAAGCTATAGCAAGTCTCAGTCTTTAACTTAAGAACTATCCCACCGAGTACTATGAATACTGGAAACGTACAAAACTGTCTCTATCTCCTAAACATGTGACAGTATTTAAGCACATTGTTGAGTTTCTAGGGAAAACTGAAGTCTGAAGTTACAGGTGGTGACAAGTGACCGATGTAGATTTTCTCTAAATACATTAGGGGGTTCTGAACTGTCACGTACCTTTTCTTTTTTCCACCCTTTTTTTTTTTTTTTTTAAAAAAAAAAAAAAGGAAGTTTACTAGATGTCTCAAAAAATAAAAATCCTACCGGTCAAAACCAACAAAACCACACAAAAAGAACAGAAAAGCCTGGCTACAGAGATCCTCACCCATGTCACAGGCTTAAATCCAGGTCTCACACACCTGTGTAGGAGTTCCGATTACTAAGCAACTGACTATTCCAACAGGAGTTAAAGTATCTGTCTTTTTCATGCTGTGCTCCAGTGGTATGATTCATGTTAGGCTATGTCATCTCAAGGTGGAACCAGAAAAATCTCCAGGCTCAGAAAGTTCCACTGAGAGAAAATAATTTCCTGGTTAAGATTATATGACACATCTTAAAACTGTTAAGTAAAAGAGATGTTACACTATCAAAATAGTAATAAATTCCAAAAATTGTAGTCATGAGAACATTGTCAATCTTGAATTATACTGTTGGATAAAAACATCACAGTAATTACAAGAGATTATATATAGTCCTATACATATAAGCAAACATTGTCAAACCTTGAAACAAATGTATTTCCTTGTAAGTTTCTACCAAGCCTGTGAGAACACTTGGAAGAGGCTACAGAGCTGTTAGGAAATATTGGACTTCTTGCAGTGATTTTATTTACTAGAAGGATGGAAGAGTGAATAGGTAATAATGAAATTTTTCATTTCAAATTAAACAAATACACAAATCACAGAAAAGAGCAACTGTACCAAACAACTACAGAGAAAACAGTTACGTATGCTCTGGGGCCTAACACAGTTCATTGAGATGGCAATTGACTTTCATGTTGGTTTCAACTGTTAGCTGAACTGTTTCTTAAAACAAACAAACAAACAAAAAAAACGATGAACATGAAAATGGCAAAAATGAGACAAATAGGAGTTTCTACACAGGTAGAGGACGGCGTGAAACCCTTTAGGAAATCTCAGCCTCTGAGATATAACCTGGTGATACCCTTTTTTTTCAAGACTGGATATCCTTTTTGTCTGCATACTCGCAGAAACTGTGTAGGCTTGGTAACCAAAACTTTAAGATGTGCATGTCCATGACCATTTTTTGGTCATAAATTACTTTATTAGCCATAGTAGAATTACTAAGAATCAGCTTCCAAAATAAGGAATTGTTTGACCTTAGAGGGAGAAGAAAAACATGAGGGGAAAAAAAAAAAAAATACACCCCCCCGCTGCAACCACCTCTGCGAGTACACCATGAAAAAGGCAAAAGTCTACTAAAGGGTAATAATTCATCAACTTTTAAAGACACAGACGTACAAACTGGTGCATACATTACAAGCATATACCCAAGTACAGAAGTGCACGTCACAGATGGAAATTATTTACTCAGTCTAGTCTATATTCAGCAGAAAAACAAATGTAAAAAGCTCCTCTATTCATTCACCTATAAGAACAACTCCATTATGAAAACCTCAAGACATTACTGGTCCACTATTCATCCACATGAAATTGCACAGAAGCTCCTGTAATATCCTCCTCAATCTTACATTAGAATCTCATCAGGACAACTAAACAGCTCTTCCATCTCATCAGCCTACATTTATGCACTACAGAATTAAAACAAAGGGCTGCAGACAAAAGTATTCTATCCAGTATATTACTTTCACCGATAAAAAGTGTAAACAATATTTGACTTTAGAGTTAAGGATAAAAGAGGCGATAGGATCCAAGGTAATAGAGCACGATCTTTCTGAAAACTTCCCCAAAATAACTATGCCGTAAACTTCAAAAAAAACACCAAGCAAAAATTAAAAAAGAAAAAAAATCCAACACACACACACAGACACAACCAGCAAACAAAGAAAACCACCCCTGCTCTAATACAAGCATGTGATGCTCTATTTCATTCTCCTAGATGAAGAGCTAAAGTGATGAAAGAGGTAATTAGCTGTTAGTTATTCCAGAGCAAAACCACATTTCTTGTGATTAACAAAACAGTGCTGTAAAAGATATTTATAATACCTTAACATCGAAGAAGATTAAAAAAAAAGGGGGGGGGGGAAGCCACTCTACCCCTCAAAAAACCCTACTGTAACCAAAACTTACTGCTCTCTAAATCAGGACATATTACACATGGGGGAGGGGGAGGAGGGGGTAAAACAAACACACTCATAAGGAAAATGTTGATTTTACACCATTCCGCAGAAAAAAATTAAAGATTCATTAACATCATTACACTTAATCGTATGTGTAAAGATAATCAACTATTGCTATGCAAAACTGTCAGAAGACATATTCAAGCCTTGAATATGTTACTACAGAAAAACATGTTCAAAACTAAGATGACAAAAATAACAAATTGTAAATAATTATAAGTGTATTTCTGTTTTCCAGATGCAATTTAGCTGTCTTTAGGACTTCAGCTTTTTATTTCCTAGAACATCTTTTCTTCCGGTAAGGTTCAACGCTTACAGTCTTCCAGAAAGCGTTATACATCCCTTCACACCTTTCATCCCCCTGGAACACTCAAATTCTAAACCTGTTTTCAGAATTCCTTCCTACTAACTCTGTCGTGGTTTTGTCTGAACAGATGCGGTCATTACTTTGTTTCCTACCATTCCTCCTTATGTGGCAAAGGGTCACCGTTGAGTCAGACACTTCTGGCTGAGACACTTCTTTCCCATTCCCTGTAGTTACTGAGCACAAGTATGTGTTAAGAGTCATAAATACACCTTTATTTTTACTGCTATTACTCTCAGAAATCTGGGCACAAAACCATCTTTCCTTCATCTTTAAAGCATATGTGGGGACATACCCCCTCTACCTCCTCGGAATACTAATGGCAGTGACATGTCTTAAAAAACAATTATTCCAAAATCAGTACAGAATTCCACCGGCAGCAACATCATTTCTGAAAATAATTATTTTGAATGGAACAGAAAGCTTAATAGGTTGTGAGAAGCCATATACTCACACAATACTTACGCTTTTCTTTAAGACAAGGATCAGGCAAGATGGTTAAGATATAACCTTATCAGATTTCTACAGCAATAACCCTTGAATTTAAACCACTATGAAAGTACTAATAATTTCTTTGCAATTTCATGCATTTTATTATGTATTTTTGTTATATTAAAGCATTCATCCATCCTTCTGTTGAATACTAACACTGATACTGAAATTAGCCTTTTAACAAGTAATGAAAAGTTCATTTGTATTACAGTCAAACTGGTACAAACAATCCAACAATGGATTAAAATTCTCTAAGTGACAAAAATCCACCATATATTTTCACACCTCCCCAGCTCCAAATACACCTACATTCTCATAAAGCCCAGTTTACAGCCCTTCCTCTTCCGACGCTTAGAAAAGTGGATTTAGAGATGCAGCTACACCTAGTGATCAGCAGCAGATCACAGCAGGCAGAACTCAGGAAGACACTACAAAACTCAGAAAGGAGTATGTGAACATAGCGAGGTGAATAAAGTGACACAGTAAAATATATTGCTAGACTTCACCCCTCCCTTGCCCTAAATAGATGACGACATGCTCCAAATTGGTTTTGGTTTCTTGAAATCCCTTTTACTACATTGATAACATTACACATTAAGTGAGAAACACAGAGCTGGAAGTTATCAGCAAAATCAAATGAAATAAAGAGGACTCTCTCAATTTTTCTTCAAGAAATTGAGCAGATAATTCAGCTGCTTTCACACATCAACAAACAATTTATTCCTGGGAAGGTTTTCAGAACTACTTCTTTACACAAGAGTCATAAACGTGAGCTGAAAGCTTTGTAAATGCATGTCATTTTCTGAGGAAACGTTTTTAAAACTTAGTGACGTAGCTACCTCAAATGTTTGACAGCAATACTAACGAGCTTTAAACACAAGAGATCTCCCTCTCAAATGGCATTTCCTTCAGCATGAAGTTGCAACATATGAAATACAAGATCAGTTCACAGGTCCCAACCCCACAACATCACTGGACTTTGTTCTATCAAGTCTACACCTATTATCTTCCCCCCTGCCTGAATCTAATGACGCGAACCGAACCGGCCGTCTCAGCAGTAATGCGTAAAACTGACCTTGCACCGGCAACTGGGCCGTTTGACACGTTTGCTGGCCATCTTGGTGTATGAGTGAGCGCATATGAAAAATAAACTATCTCCCCATTTCTTCAGGTCCGACTCAAACAACATTAGCGAGATGGAGTTCAGAAGCTTACTCACTCTCCCCTAACGTGTTTTGTGATTTGCCTGAGGATTTGGTCTCTCTAGCTGTCAATCTGGCAAATTCTGTGAGCACTAAGTATTATTTTTTTTCATAACTTATATGCTGCTATATTGTTTCAGGACACTGTGATTTGTTTTCCTCATCTATTCTGGCGACTGCTAAATCACGAGGCCAAATAAATATCACAGAATTTTCTTCCCCAGTATAATTACATTATTGTAATATTTTGTAGTATTTATTTTTTATTTCTGATGAGGTTTCATCACTAACTTTTGACACTAGAACAAGATCAGAATGGCTAAACAAAATACATTTTAAAAAATAACCCGCATACCCAACACAGTTTCTTTTTTGACAAACTGCCACTTCCAAACCCAGACTCTCATTTTTACCTTAAGCACGTTAAAGACATCCCAGCTTACAGGGGAACACTAACTTTATTTCACCTGGTTTTAACTGACAAAAGTTTAACCAAAAAAAAAAAAAAGAAAAAGAGAGGCATTCAGAAGGGGATCCTTCAACATTCCTTCAACACGCTTCCATTAATTTGCTAGACTGTTTTAAATATGAATACTCTTGGGTGCTTTGGTGTGAAACACAGAGCAAGTCATTCACCTTTTCACCTGACAGCAAAAAGTTTGGTTTGAGAATCTTCCCCCACAGCTCTCACTGTTCAGCAAGGCCAAGTCCACAGTATGAACTTTAACTGGAACAGTTTTGTTGATGAGCTGACAACTTTGTCAGCCACTAATAAAGCTGCATTTTCACTAGCATATGTTACTTCCCTTAGGAAATGCAGGAATACAGACTTGAGGGCTGGGTGGAGAGGAAGGAAAACAGGTGGAATAAGCAATGCGTGTGAGCAAACCCCGAGTTTGTTAGAATGCGATATAACCACACTTGGAGCTCTTTGCTAGTAAAGTGATCGGAATAGCTGTTAAAGACTTCCAAACAGAGATCCTGAGTACTCTGAGAAATCCCTGTAAACACAGCTAATTATACCAGAAGCTTTTTATTTTCTATACATTGCTCTGATTGCCAGGAGCTTCATTTCAGCTGGGATAGGACCTATGAAGACTCAATCTATATTCTGTCTTTTCATCTTCCCTCTCTGCAGTCACCAAACATCAACATCATCACAGTTAAGTTTCAACTTCAGTGTGTCAAACTTCTTCCTTACATCTGTTTTTGGAAAATGTGATTCTTGTTTTTAGACTGCCTACACCCAGAGTCAAATAGATGAATATAAGGCACAATACCTATTCAGAATGCAAGTTTTTATATTTTTAATCCATGAAATAGCTTGAGGACTACTATTCTCTATGTAAAAACTTTACTTGTCACTAGGAAAAGTGATTTTCAATTTTTGTACAGCACTTCTCCTCCTGTTCTTCTCCTCCTAATTGCCACTAGTCCTGGTGCAAAGTTTGTTACAAATGGCTGCGTACAAGCACTTTTAGTCAGTCCATCCATCCATCTCTCTCTCACACTGCAACAGGACTCATCCCTTCTCAGAGAAAAACTGAAGCTTTTAAAACCAGTACCATAACAAGAGCATGTTAATATACAACCTTGTCGCTTTCCATTGCAAAATTGAATGTAACAGCCTAATAATAGCCCTCCCTCGGTCAGTTTCAGGTTATAAGCAAGAAGCAGCAATTTCAGAATCCAGGCTGTGTGCAAGCTTACATCTATCTGAACATGATGCCTTCATAAAAACCCAGTTTCTGACTTCTATTACACATCTCCTTGCCTTCAATATCAGCTCCCCATTTTGGTATTTGACAGAACTCATCCAGACCCTTCATTTAATATAAGGCCTAATATTTAAGCTTACAATGTCCCTTCTAACTTTCCACATCTCTATGTTTGACCTAAATCCCTTCCAGGAATGGATTGCTTTCCCTAGCCTGTATAATCTACCAAAGAGACGAAGAGGGAACACAGTGGACTCAGGCGGCATTCTGTATGACAGGAACGCCATGTTTCAGAACTTTTGTAGTTTTAGCATTCAGTCTTTGCATGAGACCACTTAATAACATTTATGTTAAAATTATAAATAAAACCAGCTAAATTAGGTGTGCTACAGTTTCTCAGAAAGAAACTAAAAAAAACCCCAAACCCTCAAAACTACTCTTGCAGAAAGACCCCAAATACTTAGAAAAAAAACAACAAAGAAACCTTATGATACGCAGCATTGTCCATTTAAGACAATGTTTTCAGTAACATCTCTTGAATTCAAATTCCTGAGACCATTTGCTTCTTGAACTGATGAATCCAGAATTTTAAATTCTTTAGTTAAGGACTCAGAAAATCTCATTGTTATTAACTGTTAAGCTGCTTTCAAAAGATTACTTGAAAGCTTCCAGGCCTTAAAAAGCCAAGATCTGATCTTTCAGTAAGATTATTTTCTAAATAAGAAACTCAAATATAACAATAGCTGGCAGTAATGTTAGAAACAACTTCTGTAAAACAAATCAGTCACTTTAGAAAAGGGTAAAAATAAAAATGAAACTATAAATGCCAAAGATTACTTAACTCACCCACTGCTATTCTTTGCTTAGAACATGAGTGGAGTTGGTTTTGTTTCTTTTTTCTTGGTTTGTTTTTAAACTTTTTATAGTTAGTCACATAACTTGTCTGCAACAAGGGACAGCTATTACAAAAGATAACTAACCAACTCAAGGACGGATTTTTCTGTAATTTAATTTCTATGACACTGATGCATCAAGCTTTTAACAAAAGCAACAGCAATTTTTTCCCCCAAGCAAAAATGACTCTCAGGCACGCACTTCAAATGGCAAAATACAAAAATGGAAATGTCATCAATTCTGTGCTGAGTGAGTGATGAGAATCAATATTTAAAATAAATCTGTACATGCATCTTCACAAATAATCTGTACATTTAACATACATGTACATATGCAGACACGGGGAGAAAGAAGGCCAGATTCTGCATCCCATGACATCCTTTGCAATATCACAAGTATGTAAATTGCAGCCTCTGTCATTCAGCACTTGGGAAGGGTTGGAATGACAGCTTTTGAATAACTGTATGCACAGGTCATCTCTGAATTGTTTGTTTTCTATCACAGTCCTTTCCATACTGTGTGGCAATGGAAATTAATAAAACAGATACAAATCCAACACTAATGTGGGATTGTTCTTCAGCAACATGAACAACAAGTCAATGCTGACCCTAGTACAGTATCAGCATATTGCACATACAAGGCATTTAAACATCCAGAAGAGTTGCCCCAGCTTAACTTTAAACAAGAAGTAAGACGGTTCATGCAGGTCAGCAATGAGTTATGGATTTATCTTAATAAAGCAAGAGATCTCCCTGAAGTCTGGACACTAGACTTCCAATATTAATGAGTTATAGGGCTGATATACATAAGTTCAGTTACATAATTCACTACAGAGCCTAGCTTCATCCTAACATGAGTGTTTGGAAAAAGATTTCATCATTGTTATATATCACCTCAGTACAAAATATTTTTCTGCTCAGGGATCTTCTGTCTCATCTGCAGTAAAAATGCTGGAGAGAAAACACGGGAAACGCAGCAACATATACAAAAGGTCCCTGGAACCTAACACAAACCCAGAATTTTTTAATCTTTAAAAAAGTTTTAAAACAGACCACCAATTCCTAGCCACAAAACTTGGTTTAGCTACAGTGCTGCATAGGAGCATCACGCAATGTACAAAATATAAACTATTCTGCAGCCTGAGCAACAAGGAAAGTCAAAAGTACTGCTTCCCACCAGATCAAAGCACACTTTGCACGAACCGAAGACCAGATGTCTTCAATTTAACGTGCTTTTCAGTTGCACTCACTCCGTGTTGGGAATAAAACAAACTCAAAAAAAAAAAAAAAAAGGCAAAAAACCAAAACCCCAAAAATCTGAAGTCACTCTTCGCAGCGAAGCACGCAGCACTATTTCACAATCCAAATTTCTGCCTAAAAGGATGGGTTTCTCCGGCACATAAACAGGCGAGGGGTCCTGCACTTGGGGCAGCAGCCAGGCGCTGCCGGACGGGGAGCACTGGGGCTCCTGCCCGGATGCGAACCCCCGACACCCCGCAGGGGCGAGCAGCTCCTACCCTTTCCTCCGGGGTGACGATTTTTAGGGGGGGGTGTGGGGCTTTAACCTCCGTCTCCACCGGCGTTTCACCGCCGCACCTCCGGGCAGAGGGAAGGGCGGGCAGGGCGGCGGGGCACCTCCGGGCAGCGCCGCCGCTTCTCCCTCCCCGCGTCGCCGGCTCCGCCGCCGGGTGGAAGCGGCTCACCTCGCCCCCTCCGGTCTCCCTCCCGCACCCGGAGCAGGGAGAAGGGGGGGGAAAACTTTCGGGAAGTCGGCGGCGCAGAAAGCCACAGTCCCGCCCGTCCCCTCCGTCCCAGCCCCGCCAGCGCACAGGGGCGCAAAACCTCACGGCGTCCCGCCGCCGCCTCCTCCGGACACTTCGTTTCTCCTCCGCGTACGCAGCGGTTCCGAAGTGTCCGCCCCGCCGAGGAGAAAGAAAAAAAAAAAAAACAAAACAAAAAAAAAAGAACTAAAAAACCCAAACCAAACCCCAAATCGAGTCCGACGTCGCAGCGCTCCCCGCCTCGCCCCCTTCGCCGGCCCGGCGGCTCCTTACCTGTGAACGTCTGCGCTCCCGCCGCCAGCAAAAGTCCGGCCAAAGTAACCAGGCAAGTTCCAACTTTCCCCATATTTCCACCCCTCTTCCTGCTCCAAAGTGCCAAAGTGTTTGCCAAAGTAGGAGGCGCCCCTCTCGCCCCCCTCCAGTCAGTAGGGGCAGGCGGGGGGGAGGGGGGGCGGACTCCCCCCAACTCGGGCTGCGTTCCCCTCCTCGCCCCTCTCTTCGCTCCTAAGGGCAGGGGAAAGAGGGGCGCGAAGTGCCCGGGGACGGGCTGCCTTCCTCCGGCCGCGACGCCTGCCCTCGCCCCGGGGGCGGTGGACGCCCCACCGACTTCCGCGCCGCTCGCCTGCCCCCGGTGCCCGGAGGGCTGGGGGGGGGACCCCTTAATCCCAGAGTCTCCTCGCCCGGCGCCGCCGTTAGTCCCGGTTTAGCTCGGCTCCCTGACTGACTCGCCGTCCCCCCCGGCAGGCAGGCGGGCTAAAGGGAGCGCGGAAAGTCACGCCCAGCCGGCGGCGCCGCCATTCTCCCCCGCTAGAGGGCGAGGCGGCGCGGGCCGGCGGCGGCGGGGCGCCGCTGACAGGGCGCCGGTAACGGCCGCTGGTCGCCTGAGGAGCTGGAGCCGCCTTTCTGCCACCCCCTTCCCGCTGCCCCCAGAGCGGCTTTGGCTGGCAGAGGAGATGGCTGCGTGCCTGGCAGGACGATGCCGAAAGTTCCCGGACGGTGGGGGAGAGAGAAGGAGAAACCGTGAGGTTAAATAAATAATGAAGAGAAAAAAAACCCAAAAAAACAACCAAAACTCCACTAGGCGTCTCGGTAACTTTGCCGCGGGCCCATCCCGGCCAGAGCGGCAGCCGCTGGAGTCGGGGGTGACGGTGGGTACCTGTCCCTGAGGGAAGGGGCTGCCGCCGGCCCGGGCAGCCCGGCCCTGGGGCAGCGGCGTGGCTCCCCCCGGCCCCGCTCCGGGGCACCGGGACAGGGAGGGATCAATATAAGGGGGGACGGGCTGGGTGTTCATAACTTGTTTTTTCTTGTTTTTACAGGCAAACTGGAGCCTTTTCGGGGTGCGAGGCCGCTTACTGGGTCTTCGGCGGAAAGGGCGAGCCCTGCCCTCGCAGCCAAAGGCCGATGCTGAAGAGGAAACGAAGATGTAAAGGGTGTTCCTCCAGCGAGCGGCACGGCGGCGGCGTGAATTAATTGCTTCTCATCAAACTTCGGCGCCTCGCCCGGCCCTCGGCTGCGGCCACCCTGCGGGGCCGAGGGGGGGGGGGGGGGGGCGCTGCTCCGGTCCCCCGGCTCAAAGCAGGGTGGCAGTTTGTACCCCTGCCACTGAGTAATGACGTCATCAATTGGCCGGGTTAGCTGGCGAGCGATGGAAGTAAAAATCACCTTAAAATGGCAGTTACCTGTCGTTACTGGCAGTCGGCGACTTCTGGCATTTCTCTCCCCGTCGCGTATGAAATACAGCTGCTCGGCGATACGGGGTTTTTTTCATTCTGGGGCTTTGGCTCCTGCTGTCCAAGACGATGTGTTTGTTGGTTTTAAACCAGTTCTTTCTAAATTGGACTTCGAGAGGTGGAAGTGTTTTTGTTGGCTATCACTTTCAAGGAAAGCTTTATTTTTATTTCAAGCGCAAGCGCGGCCAAATTTAATGCCTATTTATTCCCTGGGGTTTATAAATAAAACAGTAAAAAAATGCTGCGATTAAGGGTTTGAGCTGGCAAACACAAATGTAAGAGCTCAGGTTCTGGGTTCTCAGTTTTCTCCAGCACAGGTCCTTTGGGTTTTAACACTGTTCTCATAGAGAGTTAGCCAGCTTCAATCTCCTATCCACTGAAGTCTTAACTCTACCCATCCCCCACGTGGTAGTCACAGTTACAACACAAACGAATGATTTGTGCGTATTTTGTATTATTTTTACATATAATACATCCTCTTCAAAATTAAGCGCACAGCTGCGTCATTTCCAGTGATTGCCCAGCCATTCTGTTGTCAGGACACTGCTCTGCTATGTTTTTGCTAATGCATTTGTTATGTGACGAAACCTTCATGAAGGGACATGAACTTTTTGATGTGTGGGGGTAAGACAGCTACCTCAAAAGTTAACGCAAGGGGGCAGAATAGCATTAATTGTTGTGTTTCCTGACGTCAGACTTTTTCTTTTGAATTATGAGCATTCTCTGCGTTTATTGTTTGCCTCAAACTTCCCAGTCTTCTCCCCGGTAAAAGTTACCTTAATTCCACAAAGCTTTGATAACCTTCGGGTATGTTGCAATAAAAATTCTAATTTTTTTTTATTTTACTTTTTTTTCCTAGGTGCATAATTTATGCAAATTTTATGTTCTCTGAAAGCTGCAGTTATAGCTTCTGAAAATTAGAAACTATAGCTACTCTTGAAAGTGTTACCTTTGTAACTGCAAAGCTGTTAAAAAAAACCTCAGGAAGCCTCAAAAGTAATTTAACTTACAGTAAACTTGACTTTAAAATGTGCCTTCTGCTAGATCTGTGGATAAAAAACCATAAATGAACAGTTAAACCAATGTGTGTGCTAATGATGACTTCTCTCTAGGCTCACAATGTCCGGACACACACAAAATTCTGTCGCTGGTCAGTTAATGTCAGCCCTGGCACAGTGTGGTGAAGTATCACGTTCAGACATACAACCATAACTCTCAACCCCATCTTTGTTACAGGGAAAAGAAAACTCCGTGCCTATATCCACAGCTATCCAGCGCTGGCTTAGTGAAAATGAGACAGAAAGTCGCCAAGTTCTGTGGATTACAGAAGAACATGTAAGAGTGTTTGGTCACAGGTACAGTAGGAGTAAGGCTAAAGTGCTTGACCTCCGAAGACATAACCATTCTGCTTTAATTACAGTGAGTGTAAGAAACAGTTAAACTCTGGGGAGTAGCTAAACCAACAAGAACGATAGAAAACACAGGACATGCATGGCTGATCAGGAATTGTTAGCTGTGTTTCGCTGAGTTTTAGTACTGGAGCGTGTATGAAAACAGTCCGGAAACACTACAAAAAAAAGAACTAGACCATCAAGAAAACGCTAGACAAAAACCACAGGTTCACTAGTGGTTTGGTTCCAAGAATGCCTTCAAGAGAGTTCATTAAGGGCTAAGATGGGGCTGGAAAGGGGAGTGGAAGCCTCTGGCAAAAAAAGAAAATACTTTGCTGATTGTTTCTTACTGACAAACAGATACTTTGCGTTTTTCCTTCAACGGGATTACCTCAAAGAAATACCTGATTACAGTTCCCTACATACACCCACCTAAGCTTAGAAACACAGAAGATCACAAATATAATTACTTCTGCTGAAAGAAGTCAGAGAATGAAACAGCTGAGCAGTAAGAAAGACGTGAGGAATGAGGAGAAAAAATAATCTGGAAGTTGTCATAACTGTTTTCTAGATTTTAATGTACATCAACAGAAAATGCACAAAACCAGCCTTCTTTGCAAAGTTTTTGTTTTATTTTTAGATATGGAGTTTGTGTATATCCCCCCCTGGGGAAAAATTAAACAACCTGGTGATAAATTATGAATAATTACACTATTTATTATACAAACTTGACTGACTCAGCTGCCCTCTTCTTGCTAATCATTCTCTTGCAGATTCATTTCCAATATTCCAGATCTCTGTGCTCCTTCTGACAAATGATTTTTGAAAATTCCAAACTGATAGAGAATTGTGAGTATTACTGGTTTGAGAGGTCTGTGGTCCAAATTGTTGATCCTAATGTAGAAACAGAGCTATTTGACCAAAAGTGCTGAGAACGGGCATACATACATGCTTAGCAATTACATATATATTGTGTTTATCTATTTAGCTGTTACCTGTCCTTTAAGGCATTAGTGATATTCACAATGCTATTCATTCTATGTTACTGACACAAGAACAATTAAACATATTTCAAATTCCATGAGACATCAAGGCCATCCCGCATAATCCGTAGCATGAATTCACCCTTCCTATAATAATACGAAGCAGGAGCACACTCTTGCTCGTGTTACAGCACAAATAGAAAAGCGAAGACTTGTATTCAGATACTGGAGGAAGGGCCCAAACTTCCTGCCTTTTTTTGACGCGTGACAATGCTGATTAAGTGGCCAAGAATATGGGCTACAGGGCTGTCACCTGATCTTTTGGGTCAGTAGCAGATAACATGACTCTCTCAGCTTAAAGCTATTTTTTGCACTGTAAAGTAGCCAGACAAGAGTGATTTTTCACTAGCCCGCTCCATCTTGTTCTAAAGCTCAGACAGACAAAACTTCATGAGCCTTTCAATGATGCTACTGTTTATATATGATGGGAAAGTGATTTTCTTCATAGGACAGGTGCATTTGCCTAGTTAAGTACAGCTAACTAGCGAAAGTAAAATGTGCTTTGTTAGAAGAAAGACAGACAATCACTACAATTCTCTGTTTTTATCAAAGCCACTTCTCTGCTACAGTGAATTTCAGAGGCAGTCGTGTGTCAGGAGGACCACTCAAGAAAAAACACACCATCTCTGTAGGCTGAGGGAGAATATGCCAAATTTGCAAGTTTTGTTTTCTATTTGTTACTATTTCTTCCTAAATACAGAGCAACATCTCCTTTGCCAGTGTTCGCTTATCTTTGGGTAGCTTTATCTTCTAACCCAGATTTTAACTGATACTCTTCACCTTTTCAAAGCTGATTTTTTGCCAAAAGCTTCAAAAAGAAAAAAAAGTGTGCTTATCTATGTGACGGGATTTATTGTTTGCATTGTACTCAATTATATTCTATTTCATAATGTTTGCTGTATCTATATCCATAGATGCTGTAAAGGTTTCGTTTGCTATTGAAGAGTGATTTCAGTGATAAATCCAGTGTTCTGAATAAATTTTCTAGTGTTTATTCAAAAAGTCAGGTGTTCCCCTTTTTTTGAGAGAGAGAGAGAGGTAGGATGAGGACATAGTAGTGTCCTTAAAAGGTCATGTCTACTCCATACCCCATCTTTCCCTGCCTCCGAGGAACAACAGAGAACTCCTTGGAATCTAAGGTCAATCTAAACCACCTGCAAAAGTTGCTGCATGCAAAATGTTCCATCTTCAGCAGAGGCTCATCGTCTTTCCTGCTTATTGCTGCTGGGGCTTGCTGGCACTGGCATTGATCCCTGATCGTTCATTTGGCACTGAGATGCGCTAATCGCAACTGTGGCTGCTCCCTATTAGATATCGTCATGTGTAACATGACTGCCTGCTTTTTTTTTTTTTGTCTTTTGGGTACTGCTAATGATCTGTGCAAGCAACGATAACTGATCCATTTTGTACAAAGGACAGCTTGCCTTATTCACTTGATCACTCTGAAGTTTGGTGGTAATAAAAACCAAAGTCATCTTCGTTTCGAAATGTGAAAAAAGAACATTTTTTTATGATAGCTGAGGAAATTCTACATGGCCGCTCCTGGCCTCGATAATTAAACCATAGTTGGGACTAGGGAGAGAAAAACACATCCAGATCTTTGCAAAAAAAGTACTTAGGAGACTATAGAGAAGCAATCTTTAATCAAAAATAGTTGAAAGAGAAGTGAGAGAAAGGTCTGAAGTCTCCAAGGAAAACAGCAGGGGACCTTTAGGACCTGGATGTCAAGGAGGGGAGCAACAGCTGGCGCTGTACAGAGGTGGTTACTGCTGGTTCAAGCCCAAGAACAAATAGCTGCATTGTGGAAGAATATCTATTTCATAATCTCACACTTTGCTATAATAAGATGGATAAGACAGAGTGTAGCCTGGGCAGGTAGAAGCTTGTAAGCTTACAAAAATTTTAACTCTATATGCAATGCTGTCTCTTCTGCTGGAAGCAAAGTTTTTGATTCTGTGATCAACATAGTCTCCTTCTACCCACAGGTGTGATTTGTATGGACAAAGAAGAATATGTACCTGATATCACGTTGTGTTTGATGCATTTTGACGTCTGCAAGCCAAATCCTGTCTTGTCTTCTGATCATCAGCATTTTATTAGAAATCTGTTGTGTTTAGCAATCTATGAAGATTTAAAACCTTTGTGGTTCTTTACTCTTAGAAATATTTTATCGCTATATAGTGTGTGTGAGAAGCAGGCCTCTTCACAAACTGGACCTTTCTGTCAGAAAGGGTCAGCTGCTCCCTAAGGGATGGGGAGCCAGGAGCTGAGTGCAGTAACACCTCCCGGCAGGAGGCGGTCCAGGGCTCTGATCCACCAGCCCCAGCAAGGTAAGCAGGGCAGGCTGGGAGAGCACAGCTAGATTCAACCAAGGCTCCAGATCATCAGGGAAGTTCACGGTGATGAGGCAGGTCTGAGATGAAGCCAGGAAGACAGTCTACAGGTGTCAGGATTAGTGATCACCAAGCAGGTCCACAGTAATAAGACAGGTCCAGGATCAATCCCAGAAGTCAACCCACAGGTTGGGGCCTGGGACAACAGGGTCTGTGGCCAGACA
The DNA here is from genome assembly GCA_013400135.1 of Rhinoptilus africanus. Taxonomy (NCBI): domain Eukaryota; kingdom Metazoa; phylum Chordata; class Aves; order Charadriiformes; family Glareolidae; genus Rhinoptilus; species Rhinoptilus africanus. The sequence goes on along the minus strand of VXBO01006243.1, from coordinate 1,538,869 downwards.
CATGGAGACCAGTGTTCCTACAGCAATAGCTCCAGCAGAGGCTGAAGCTCACAGGGTGAGCTGAAATGGGGAGGACTGGGCAGAGGGTTGGGCGAAGTCCCCAGGTGAGGCTGATCAGGGCCATTAAGGCTCATTACTGTACTCAAAGCCATCTCGCTCTCCACCTTTGCCTCTTCAAATATATTACATGGCTTTTAATTTATTTTTTTTTTTTAGCATTCCACACCTAGTTAGGAAGCTATCTTCACAGTTCTTCTCTTACTGCTTGTTCTTAGCTTCTCCCAAAATGTGTATGCCCTAGCAGTGTCTCTGTCAACATCATCAGGAGGTACATTGAGGAGACGAGAGCAAAATAGTTCAAATACCTAATACCGTTAAACAAACACCTACTTATGCCAACTGAGCATGTATAACCTTCAGATTTGTGTATGGCTAAACGGGATTGGTCAGGAGCAGAAAGAAACAGAAGCACAGGAATGATCAAATGCAAATACTTGCAAATATTCATATATTCAGTCTTCAAAGTCTGTACAAATACAGACTGTAATATCATCTTTGTCACTCATTGCTTTGATCTTGTCATTCATCTGGGTTAACATCCTTTTCTATTACAAATTTAGGCTTAATTTCATTGTCTTCAAAGTTCTGTGCTGCTCTACCTCTCCCTACTCATTTGAACTTCAAGTTACTGTTCTTTCTATTCAGTGCTTCTTTAATGAACCATGTCAAGGAATGAGACCAGAAGAATCAAAATTTAGGAGATAAGCACTGTGAAGTAAGCTAACTTCTCAGTCTTCCAAGACAGAGGAATTGTTCCTAAATAAATTAACATTTGTTACATAATAGAAGGAACACACAGTGAGTTATACCAGCAGGACTACAACATTATATTTTTTCCTCTAAAAATATTCTAGTACATCCCTCTCCATGGATAAACCCTTTTCCAGAGTGGGTTTCTCTGCAGGCTCCCAGCAGATGGAACATTCCCTTTAGTGGTGATCCCTAGAAATACTTGACAAAACTTTGTTTTTCATATGTCTTCATACAGTGCAGAGGACTGAAGCAGACAACTGGAATAGTAATGTCTGATGGCATCAGTGATGACATTGACTGATCACATCCACGAAAGCCCTTCAGATGGTGTCTCCGGTTAGGAGAACATATTTCTGACATCTTGAGTTCATTCTGCCAAACATGCAGAGAAGCAAAAGCCAACTGAAAAGCCATATTCGGTATAAGGTTAGTTTTCTTTCTGCCTGTAGACTTCTCTTGAGTTTGTTCACTCACATATATTTTTCTTCGGTAGCTCTGAATTAGCATCAGATAATAGAACCTGTGCCTTGGCATAAGATTGAGTTTTCCCAAAAGTTCATTTACAGCTAATTAGGAGTTTGTGAAACAGAAGAAGCAAAATATGCAGCCTCTTTGTTTCTCTCCGTGGGTCTGAAAAACAGTCATTGATGGATGGAGTTCCTTCTGCCTCTTCATTACAGACTCTTATTTAGCAGTGATGTGGCATGTTGTCAGCAGCACCTCTAGACAACTTCCTACTATTGCTTGGATGCAATTGTCATATGAAATGCATGAGACGTTAATAAACTGGGTCCTGTTGGAACAAGAAGTTAAGATTTTTTTTCCCTACAGTTGTAACTGAATGGAAGGAAGTGCACTTTATATTTTGTACTTGTCTTTCAACAAAAAAATTGATTTTTTTTTCCTGAAGTCTACTTTAACAACAATTTATAGTGTTGCAAAACACTGCGATAACATCTCATCAGAGGCAATTCTGAGCAGGCAGGCAAGGTAGTCAGTGATGCAGAATCCATCAAAGAGGCAGCATATGAGCATAGATGTAAGTACAACCTCTCACATCACCACCTGTGCTGACTGCAGGTTTTTACCTTACTATGTTAAAAAATTGTTGATAAGTAAATTATATGTTATAATCATGACAACTCTAAATTATGCTGTTTGTGTTAGTAATTTCTAGAATTTATTTCATATTTGTTTATTTGTGTCTGAATGTTTTTTTTGAAAAAGGGGGTCAGAGGAGGTACTACAAAGTTGAAAGGTTCACATGTAAAATTACTTATTTAGTATTTTTTCTGATTCTTTTTTTTCTTTTTTTTTTTAAATATTTCTGCTTTTTTAGAGAGCAAGCGAATATATTTCAATATATTTCTGATTGAATTCCTGTTGGTGTTCGCCTGTGCAGAATGATGAAGAGGCGTGAAAGTTAAATGTGCTTCATACCATCATTTTTTCCTCTTGATTGCTTTCATACCAACAGCAGATGTCCAGTGAAGGGACACAAATATTTCCCTTTAGCAAGTTATTCCACTGAAAATAATGGGAGCTTATTTAAATAGTGTGGCCCTGAGGAGACAAAGAGGGGAGCAAGCATAGGATAGAATAAGAGCAGAAATGTACTCAATCAAAGAATGACTTTATTTGCATGCAGTGAAATTTTTTAGCAAGTTACACGTAACAAATTAGTAAGAATTCAGCTGCCCATTGATTTGTCAAAGGCATCGCGAATGGTAACGTGAAATTTGTTGTGGCCGTGAATGCTATTGATTCTCCTGCTCTGTGCATTATTGTGCTAAAAAATCAATTATTTATTAATTTATTTTATACTAACTGTTAAATTATTTTATTAGGTCTAAATTAAGCATTATGATGGATACAAATGGATGTGCTAAAACATAATGCTGAAATGGATTCCTCTCACAAGTTTAAATAACCATTCTGATGAGACAAGAATAATAACCAAAATAAAAGCATGATAAATAAAAGTCAGGAAGGCTTTGCAGATGTGGTGAATGATTACATATGACTTCACTTTTCAAAATGAGCACTGATCCTGCTGTTGCTTATTGTGCAGAGCTTCAATTAAAGTTAATGGGAATTCTATGCATAGGAAAGCTGCAGTGTGGTAGATTTGGGGGGTTTTTTACCCTCGCAACAGTATTAATGGGAATTAGAGGTGTGTTTTGGGGCAAAATCACTACCCATATAAAAGAAAAAAAAGTCTGGCTCTATTTGAAGGGCTACATAGTAGTATTAGTTGCAGCTCCCAAAAAGATGGATGTCTGTGGCAAATGAGACAATGATGTTTTCCCCCTTCTCCTATGCAGTGATCAGATGCAAGCATTGCTGAGGAAAATTTTCTCATGTTGAAGAACTGACCAGTCATTGTCTGAAGCTATAAACTAAGGGTATGTTGTTTCCAGAGACACTGATGCTAAATCAGAGGCAATAAGTTTTCTTCACAAATCCTTATTTTTATTACAGTACAAACAAAGAGAATATATTAAAAGAATACTACTAAAACTCAAGCACCAGCAGGTTATAAAACACCTAGATTAAAACAATTCTATAGCTTCGGGGCTATACCTCTGCCAGATTCAAAGGTTCAGGTGCAAACAATGAACCGACGGCTCTTCAGAATATGATTGTATGAATTATGTGCAATGACCTTTGAGGTCACAAGCATTGCAGATATGAGCTAAAAGTTTCATAGATTAGAATTTCTCCCTTCTAAGCACCAAATGCTTTAGAATTATCCATATCATAACTGATTCTGCCTACCTCTTGTCTATAAAAACTGTGAAATGCCTCAAACCCAGGGATACACGGCTTCTGGAACAGAGTAACTGGGGAAAAACTCAAAAGGAGAAATCAAAGTAGTTTTGTCTCTTTCGTGATCACAGCAGTAGAAGAACAAGTCTGTGGTGCCTGATTTGTTTGTCTTAACACTTTCACCAGTAGTACTGTTCCTAATTGATCAAGTCCTGTTCCCAGTGAAACCAGGAGTAACGGTGCAGCGCCTTCAGCACTTACGCTGTGTTTCAGGATACTGAGCACCATCCTAACCTTGTGGCAGCTCCGTGGTGTCCTTACCGATTTTGCTATGCAGCTGTGCAGAGATGAGGCAAAGATGGAGGTGAAAGGCCAGGCTGAGGCCTATTTGGTCTTTTCACACAGAGGAGAGCACACAGGGCTCCTGAACTTTATGAGTTCACCATCATGACTTAGGAGAGCTACCACATTTTGATAACTAAGAAGTTACTTGAAGCATGGTGACCAGCATGCTGGTCTGAACAATGTTAAGACTAGATTAAGGAGCAATAGGCTGTGCAGTTATGTACACAACATGGCATGTCACTGTCTTAAGCCCATTCCCCAAACCGGGGGCATTCACCAGTGTCAATATTCATTCAAAGCATCTTTGTGTCTTATTTCACTGTCAGAAGGCTACGTTTTTTTGTTGATGCCTTCTTCCCTTAGAGGACCTTTTTTTCAGTCTCTCTGTCATAACTCTCTGCATTACCTTTTTACATTGTCTCCCCTACCCTGTGAAAGCAGTAGTCCAAGCTGTCTGTTGCCACAATTCCAGGAAATAACGCTAGTTAATGCTGTCCCTGACAGGGGCATTAGCAGGTCCCTGGCTGCTCTCCTGAAAAATTGTTCTGTTTTCCATTTTGATAGACATTCATTTGTTCTGGATTTTTATTCCCATTAAGTTTGACCAGAGGCAGAAACCCTCCCTACTGACTAGCATCTGTTGTCTCCCATCTAGAGAAAAAGTGTTTTCTAACATGTCACTTGGAGGAAGTCACTGTGTGTCTTTTCATGTGTACCTTTTACCTACAGTAGGGCTTCTTTTATGAGAGATGTTTCTCCTTTGATCTCTCTTGAGTGTCTCACAGGATAAAAGTCCTTAGGACAGTATCTCCTAGCATGAATGGCACCAGTCCTCACCTTCTGGGCACTTTACAACTCCATCTCATCCAGTTGGTTCCCAGCAGTGCTCACTCTGAACTTGCTGCAGATGTGAAGCAAATCCCTGCATAAATACAAAGCAAACACTGCGCACAAAGCTGTAAATGCCTGTGTCATGGGGGATGCTGCATCATGCCTGCAAGACCTGTATGAGGTGACCCTGTATGGCAAGACAGATCTCGAGAAGAAGAACCCATAACTGTTCCATACTGACAGGGAAATGCATCATTTCCAAAAAAGAAACCACTAGGTTTTCTTACATAGGCATACCTTTGTATTTTTGCACACTAGCTTGAAAATACAAGAAAATAGCAATGAGGCTTTGCACTGGCATCCCCCTCGGTAGAAAGACGATTGAGGAGAAGGCTGGGAGATAAGACTGGCTGGAAGCATCCTGGGCTTAAGTGCAAGAGATCACAAGGCAGACTCACAAGGGAAATGTCTGGTGACTCCAGACTCTGTTATTCTCTTCCTACTTTAAGCAGAAAACATACATGTAAAAAGTGATTTGCAGCAATGGCCAGGGTCAAAGTGAAGGAGTGTGGATGCTAGCTAGTGTGATGGATCACATCAGCAGACTCTGCAGCTGAACCTCTGAAGATACCATGCTACGGTCTGTTCTGTCTGTTTTGGAATTAGGAGTCCCAGAAAGAAATTCACCGGGTCTTGTTTTCCATCCTTCAGCAATATCCATGAGGGTTTGGAGAAGAGGTTCACCAAAAGAGTTCTTTTATTCATTTCTATCTGATGGAAAGCAAGGTATGGCTAAAGCAAGGTATGTTTGGAGAAGAGGTTCTCCAAAAGATTTCTTCTTTTAATCATTTGTATCTGATGAGCAAGGTATGGCTAAAGGCATGCCCCTAAGTAGCCTGACAAAGAGTAGGCCCTTTGCTTGCCAGGACTGAGGCTGCTGGTGTCTCTGCATAATGACACAAGGACAGGTTGTGCAAACCTTGACCTAAGGAAGATGTCTGTGGAGACTTGGATCAATGCAGAGCCGGAAGTATTCCTACAGCTGCAGCTGAGTGGATATATGGTATCATGGGTTATGCTCTGTTAGCTGGGATGATCTGGAAGCTTTCTGCATTATTCTCTCCAATTTGGCGAATAATAGTCTGAAAATGGTTGTGAAGCAGTCTGTACAGTGCATTTGGCCTTAAGGCTGTCTCCGAAGATGCTCTTACAAGATAGCACAGTGGTAGCTGTTAAAGATACAAAAAGAAAATAGCTGGTTTTATTCTTGTCTTTTTCTAGGTCTAGTTTTGAACTTTGTGTGTTTGGTTCTGTTAACCATCACTAAGTGCACTGGTAAAATAATAATTTTGTTTTAAACTGAAATCTGACAGGAATTGGGAGGGGTTGAAATTGTAAAGATGAATGACTTCTTAAATTCATCTAAATTCCCTAGGCATGTCAATATTTTTGTTGATATTAAAAACAGTGATTGCACAAAAGATAATGTAAACAATGTTACAGTTTTGTAATGCTTATAATGCGTGGTACATAATTAAGTTAGAAAGCCGTCACTCTGCACATTGCAAAAAAGAAAGAACCAAGAACTACATATAATTCCGCCTGTCATAACTTAACAGTATTTTTGCCCACTTAAGGTTACTTTCTCCAAAACCAGTGCTTAAATCTTCAATCACCTTAAGTTATATTTTGACCTTTATAAATACCATTTTGACATAAATGTGCTGCTGCTTCTTTAATCTGTTGCAGCTCACATGGCCACAAGACTTTCTTCACTAATAGCAGAGCACCAGCTGTATTAGCGGTACCTGTCTTAGATAAATGTAAGTGAAAATGTCCCTCACATTCACTGAACATTTTAGGTTTTACTGAGAACCAAACATTTCTGAGCTGCTCCTGATGCCCTTAAGAACAATTTTTCTCATTTTTCTTAATTCTCCTCTGTGATTCAGTTTCTATGAAGAGACTCTAGGAAAAACACAAAAGGCGGGGGAGGGAAAGGAGGGGAATGATAGCAAAGAAACAAAGAAAGGGAAGGTGCAGTTAAGAAACAAACCACCATGTAACAGAAGCTATAATGAAGTAGGAAGGCATGAAGGGGGAGAGGAATCAGACATCCAGAATAAAATGACCCAGAAAATGATGAAACAGTTGTGACTGACAGAGAAAAGTGGAACTTACCAGTAGCTAACATGAAAAGGATATTTGGAATAAGAATGGTCCACTTATATTTCATGGTCCTTTCTGTTCAGCCCATTTGAAAAAAAAATTACTGGAGAAGAGCACTCTACCAGACACAAATGAAAGACACAGAAAGTCCTGATAATGCATATATATGCTATGTGATTGCTGATCTCAGTTGGTGACATTTGCCTTTATGAACTCACTGAGTTCTTTAGGTGGCAGAAATCAGAAAACATATCAGTGGCATTCTTTTGGCTCTGCTCAGAGTGAAACGAAATGTCAGTGTCATCATAAAGATGAGCTTTCATGTGTAATATATGTGTAGTATTGGTTTTATGATGGATTACAGTCTATAAAATGCAAACTATTTTAAAGACTTCAAGAAATTAATGTTATGGATATTACTCATACACCAATAAAAGAGTTTGCAGAAGACTGATCCAATATTAAAAGTGAAGTTTTCATGCATAGAATGTTAGAATGCTTTATAATGCTGCAAACTGTGTGAAAAGGGTGGGGTTTTTTCAGCTGTTGCAATGAAGAGAATTGTAACTTCATTAAATTAAGAGGTCTGCTTTGTACTATACACTGAGGGGATTCTCTGAGCTAGTAGCTGACTTGCTTGAAAAAGACATTTAATGTTTCTCTGGGAAAAAAAAATAAGTACCAAGAACCACCAATTCTGACTATTAACTTTAGTTGACACAGGACTCCTGGCTCACCCTCAAGGACCAGTTTTGGACAGATTTAAGTGGGAGGATGATGGATTAGTGTGAGTGGTGATGTTTTCATCATCATTGAACAGAGAGAGGTCAGAGTGAGATTCAGCTGTGCAGAAGAGAGTAGGACATTGTTGCATAAAGAGAGCTCAGGGAGGAAATAAGAGACTGATCAGCCTCCATTGCTGACAAAAAAAAACCAAAAAAAACCAAAAAAAAAGCAGATTTAGAGATCAGTTTAAATTAGGAGAAATTGTGCCAAAGCACCTGTAGATGTCGTGAGTCTTGCAAGTTAAACTCAAAGGCATTTCTTTCCTGAACTTGAATTCCAGGTTTTTCTGGCACACTGAGTCTGAAGGGTGTAAGCTTGTTATGCAAACCATTCTGTCACAGTGCATGACTGGAGGGCTTGGGAATGTGCAGATGCTGCAGGAAGGAAGGCTGGGGGGCTATCACTTTTTTTTTTTTTTTTAAAGATGCTAGACTGCTAGACAAGAAATCTCAAGTTCAAGAGTGTTAGTTTCAAACTAGCAACTTGAGAAACTATGAGGACTCAAAAGCAGAGGCACTTTGCCTGAAAGCATGTGGAAGTGAGCAGATTACTCTGTTTGCACCAGTTTACTGGATAATGAGGTTAATTTGTAGCTGGATAACTTACCCCGTATTTCTGTGCATCTTGCTGCTGTGTATGTGCTTATGAACAGCTACAGAAAACAAGCATATTTATATGGGAATAATTAAAACAGATACATGTATACATGACCTGCATGGACATTCACATAATTTGCTCCGAAGATTATATTCCTGCTGGTAGAATGAAGATCTGATTTCATTTAGACAAACCTTTCACTACTTTTTAATAACAAATGCAAGGCAACACTATATATTAAGTATACAGCTAAGTTGTCACACATGCTGAGAGAAAATCGTTGTCAAAGCAAATGAGCATTTGGATGATACAATGGTAAGAATAATGTAATTAAATTCATTTTCATACCACTGATTTTATCACCCCATTTTCCACACTGTTCCTTCTAGCCATATGCTTTGTTTCCATTCAAATCTGCTCATTAGGGAACAGTGACTAACATTTGGTACAGACAATGCTGAAGATCAGATCCCGGAATTGTTGGAATAAGGTTTAATTCAACAGAAGAAGTAGGAACATAGTAAGAAAGAAGCGAGGGAGAGGCTGATATAAACTGGAAAAGTCCATGAACATAGCTGGGTAACGAACTGTGGGCCTAAGGAGGCAGATGATCAAAAGGATTTGGAAAAAAATTAAAGTAAGGGAAAATGAAAAAGACACAAACAAGGATTAAAGGGAAAGAAGGAAAAAGGATAAGAAGGGGGAGAATGAAAAGGAGCCTGTTAATGGTAGCTGGAGATAAAAGAGGAGAGGGAGGATGAGGCGTAAAATGAGACAGAATTTAATTATGCATACTTTTCTTTAAATGGCCATCTAGCCTCAAGTACCATGGGCCAAGCGTCTGTTGCAGTTTGATTGGTGGAACAAGTGTGTTGTATATCACAGCTGAAATATTTAGCAATGGTGGTATACTGAAAAAAGCGTATGGTTTTCAGAGAAGGGGTAGGCAGGATGCGATGTTGAGGATCGGGCGGCTAAAGGAGCAGGAGCTCCATCAGCACGACTCATCCCTAGGGACTGGGCTGGCAGGATTTCACATACACTCATCTGACAGTGTGGAAGTGGCACTTGTGATACCCCTAATAAAGGGCTCCTTTATTCTTCCAGACAGTGGAGACACGCATTCAACTATTTGCTTATTAGGGCCCATGGGGCCAAAGTAGTTGGACCATTTGAATATTTGCTAAAGCTCTGAGTGCCAGTTTGGTTATAACATTCTGCCAAACTGTGTTGACTGCTGCAGCTCTTCCTCCCATGTCTCTGCCTCCAATTGTACCCTTCGGTCTCTGCTGTGCTTTTGGCATCATGGTTCCTTCCCCTCCCTCCAAATTAGGCATTAAGAGGGGAACCAAGGAGTCTATCTCTGCTCAGAAGCAGGCTGTTTTTTGTAAGATTTAGTTATTATTGTGCAGCATATTTACACAATCAAAGGAGCAGGGCAAGTGGTAGGGTTAAGCCTTTTCCTGTCTGGCATTTTTAGGATTGGGATCTTTGTGTTATATTTAATCTGTCAACAGACAAAGGGTTTTCTAATGGCTATGTATATAAAAGCTCACATTCCAAATTTGGGAAGTCCTAAAGATCACAGTTGAAACCTTCAGCTCCATGCTTAGATGAAGAGATCTCTTTATCCTCTTGGTATGGTATGCTGACACTTGAAAGGAGCTTCATACATTCCTGTAGGAATAGCTGGTCAAGGAGGGAACCACCACCACACTAAGAGAGGACCGACCTCTCCAACTGAGGCCTTTTCTGGGAACAAACCTCAAAAGAGCCTCTATGAGATGCACCTTCTTTTTGTCCCAAATATTCTCAGGTCAGAAACTAAGAATAGTTTATTTTCTCCTGTTCTGCTCTCTCAGAGACAAAACATCATTGTCAGAAATGTTAAAAGGATTGCTCTGGAGTCATGATGACTCACAGCATTGAACCACTCTTCATGATAGGGATAATAAGATTTTACATTTTGAGGCCCGTTTTCCAGTTTAATCAACATCAACAGTCTTTGGATCTATTTTTCTTTGAATAACTCTGTTGTTACTGTTACAGTACTTTTTTTTGTAGTATATGGGGAATCTTAGTGCTAACATGTAAATAACATGTGCAGGAAAGTGCAATACATTTCATTTCTCTGGGTGTGTATGATTTATAATAGGACTAAGCCTTGCTGAAGAGTGAGGTCACAGGATGCCCTGGCCTCTTGGTCCCTCTGCAGAAAATGAAGGTGTGAGGTAACACCATTCCTGCTCACACCAGCTTCCCTTATTTTGAAAAGAAAAGAGCACAGAAACTAGTGGATTATTATGGCCAGGACTCACATGACAATACAGGACAATGCACATGCTGATGAGACCACCAGCTTAGACATAACCAAAAAGACTAATTTCCATCTTTTTCTCCAAAAGGTCACTTTGTGTAAGGCTATAATAACCTCCTTTAAGGCTATAAGGCTACAGCTTTAAGGCTATATTAGCTTTGCTTTTTCATTAACTTTCTTTCCCCCTTGCCCTGTCATCTCATTTTTCTCTCTCCTTTCTTCACTTCTTGTAGTTGTGATTCTGTCTCCTCTAAGAAAAGCGTTCTAATAACATCCCACTATTTCCTAAATGAGCTCAACTCTCTTTGGCCTAGAACCCAAGTGCCAGCAGGCCACTAATGACATTTTTAACACTATTTTAGATTCCTTTGAGCCTCTTCTGAACACACGTGCAAGGTGGCAGTTTAGAAGGTCACCTAATTGCTAATGGGATATTCACATTCTGTTAGTACACAGTGTGTACTTTACTACCCATTATGCACAAAGATGGTCATGATTTGGAACTAAGAGAAAGCCACAGCAGAAAGATGGAAGATGCCTATTGTCCTGAACATCAAGAGATCTAGAATACTGGTTTTTTCTACACTTTTGTGGAGGTATCATCATTTACCAAAGTCTCTATACCTAGTATTCTCTTACATAGGTATATAATCATAGCACCTGACTTGGCGTGCACATCTTCTGTTGTATATTTTGGAAAAATAAGTATATCGCTTCAGCTGTGGGAGAATCTAGTTTGACCACTGAAGAGACAGATTGAGGTCTTCCAGCTATTGGAAAAATAATTAGCAGCTGAATTTGTTCTTCTTTTCCTGCTACTGAGAGAAAAACTAATAAAAGAATGATTACAGGATGTATAATATGCCAGCTAGATGCCTGCATTTAAGAAAGTCTGTATCTAAAGCACTTTTATGGACTTTACGGCTATTATGCCAATCGGTTCTCTGTTTCGCTTTGTTTTAAAATAACATGAAAAGACAAACAAAGAGGACACAAAATGTTGACTTGCTCTTAGAGCCAAGTCTAATCTTTGGATTTAAACGCAGCCTCTCAAGGGACTTCAAAGAAAGCTTTACACAGTCATCTAGAGAAACAATTAAATTAAGCCACAAAAAGGGAATCTTCACATCTGGAATTCCTGTGTTTATCAGTATTTCATCTTGAGACATTCTGTGGAGCAAGGATTGGAACCCAAATTCACTTTAGGGTAAAAGAATACCTTAACAACTAGCTTATCAAGTGATCCTTTTCTATTTTCTTTCTGGTTTTTGTTTTGTTTTGGTTTGGTTTTTAGTTTTTGGGTTTGGGTTTGTTGTTGGGGTTTTTTTGCCTAATGAATAGTTCAGCATTCCAGGCAACACAAAACAATTTTACCCAAAGGATTTAGGGAGTTTGCTTTTATTCTAGAAAATATTGAAAGTAGACATTTCAACAATTTATTAATTTTCTCCTAAAAACAATGTCTGTTCCATAAACTGACTATTTTAAGTAAAAACTGTTTTGATGTTTGGTTCTTTCCAACAGCTTCCTTACTTGTAAAATCAGCATGGCTACATCGTTGTATTTTTAAGATCATAAACACACATTGTTCTTCTTCAAGAAGCAGAGTAGAAAATTATTCTTTCTACTTCAGTCATTAAAATAATGTTCAAAATGACTCACACATTTCAAATTCAGATTTCTGGGGGTTTATATTTGTTTTGTAGGAAGTGGAAAACAAGCCTTAATAGACATACAGAATGTAACAAGAGTTCAGACCTGTCACTGGAATCATTTTATGGTGAGAGAAAACGGTAAAAATGTTATATGGTAAAGAAATAAATCCCTACTGTGGAAAGAAAATGTAGGGTGTCTTGTCCCCCCCAGTCTACAGCTGGCACTTACAGCAATTCCAAAGGCATATACAGAGGCAAGCACCTTCAGTGATCTGTATTGCCACCATCCTGTGGTAGGCAAAGACGAAGGAGGAAATCATGGGCTATTCAGAGCATGTGAGAGCTTCCCTGGAAGCTGATGTCAGTAACGTATTTCAGAGGAGAATTAAGGCAACATCTGCATTCCCAGATATGGTAAAATAATTAAAAAGCTGTTTGAGTTTTATTTCTGCTGCTTTTAAAACCATGCCGTGTCTTGAAAGGAATAAAACATTGGAGAAATATTTTTTTATCTAAGCTACTTTTAGTATGGAAGATGGAGTTATGTCTGTCTTTGTTCTCCTCCTAACATCTTAGGGTTACTGTAGCTGCTTCAGGCAGCTACTAGCTTAGCTGGCTTCTGCCCCAGCCGTCATGTAAGGAGTACAAGCAAGGCAGCTGTCAGTCAAGAAAGCACGAGCAAAGGTTAGTCTGGGCCTCTGTGTATTAAGGGATAACAAGGAAACTCTTTCCCTTCAAATTAGTAAGACTTATTCTGCACTCACTGTGACCCATTTTTCTCAGAAGTGGTGGGATTGGTGCAAGGGAGGAGAAAAAATGTAGAGCTATGTCTACTCTGAAGTTACTCTGAACATTAGAAGATGCTTTGCATTCCCAAATTCTGCAAATTCTTTTTGCAATATCAATAGAAAAGTCAACTTTTTATATACTTTTTCAAAAGAATACTATGTATAGTTAGGTAAAAAGAAATTATTCTGGTAAGCTATTGAGCTATCTGCTCAACAGGTGGACCATTTTGGCAGTTGGATGTGAATTAACTGGACTGCTTCATGTGTCTTTGCTGACTCAGTTCTGATGCATGCCAAATTTCAGTAACAGGTAGCCAAATAATTCATCTGATTTTTCCATTCTTTTCATAATTAGGAAAAAAATCCTCCCCTCTGTGTAGTGGCAATCTGCTTAAAAAATGGAAATGACGAAGTTAGAAATTATTTAGTCATAACTGAAAAATGACAATAAAAAAAAAAATTGCACAGAGCAATTGCTTTGCAAAATTGATGCAACTGTACACATTTAAAATTGTACACAACTTTTATATAGTAAATCATTTAGCAAGTTGTTTCATTTACTGCATCCAGCCTCCTACCGAAGTCTCTCCTTGTTCCCAGATAAGCTTTCAAGAATAATAAATACCCCTTAAGGGGATATGCTTTAAAGCAAATAACCATTGCCAAATAATTTATCACATGTAACCACTGGTCTCCATTCTTAATTACTAGCATTTCATTCTACTGCTCATTTGACAGAAGTTAAGCCTAATGCCTAGTCTCTGTATATTCTTTTTTTCAAGAGCTTCTTTTCATCATGTATTCAGAGTTTGAACCAGACTGTCCCTTTTTTTGTGAAGAAAAGCGTTTCTGTGGGACTTTGCCTATGGGACCCTGTGGCAGAGAGAATCCTATTTAATTCTTGGCATGCAACATATAAAAGAAGTTCTTGTTTGATTCAGGTTCAATAAACAATAGTTGGTACTTATTTGCATAGGGTAAGCTCTGTGCTTAACTTCTGGATAGTTCAGGTTTTGCCGGCTATTCAATATTTATTGCACTATCTTATTTATTTCTTTAATTTATTTAATGCAGCAATATTTGGATGCTGGTTTTCCGGGAACTGAAACAGAATGAATAGTCTGACTCCTTGTGGTTTCAGTGAACTTTTTTCAAGGTCATAACAATTTACTAGGACATGACTGCCTGTAAGAACCAAGTTACCAAGAATTTAATCAATTTTTTAAATGGTTTGGCTCTAAAAAGGAGGGAGGAGGAATCCCATGCGTTTTCACTCTAATGGGAATCTAGTTTATTTCACTAAGAATACTGAATAACCAAAAGATAATCTGCTCTCATCAGACACAATGCTTCTGACATTGTGTAAGCAAATGTCTTCCAGCTTTTGGTGTTTATTAGGAAGGAAGTTCTAAATAGAACTGATCATTCTAAATAGTTTTATAAATCAGCTTTGATTACACAGAACTATGAGGTCTGCTCCTTTACTTGCAGTTTATTCTCTTAAAATCAAATCCTCCTCTGGAGTCATGGAATAGAGAAGGAATAGGCATAATCCTGGCTATTTTCATTGCACTGATGGCTATAGCTAGCATTAACAGCTCTTTAAAACCAATATGTGACACTGGGAGCTGGGCTTTACAGTGATCTGAGCACTACACATGGCTTCACTTGGATACAGTTCCCAGGACAGACCTATATCTGTGGCATCTAGGGAAGATTCTGACTGTCAGCTCATCTAGGTGAGAAATAAGAGGAAAGAACAACATCTCCTCTGCTTCTGCCTCGACTTCTTGGGTCTTGCCTTGATGTTACTGAGGGAGAACCACTATTCAGGGAGACAGTGTCTGACCTCAGCTACTGCCCACCAGTACGTGGCTACGGAACAAGAACATCATCAGCATCAAGAGGTACCTCTAATGCTCGAGGCCTCTTAGGGCTACTGCTGTCCTGCTACTGCTGATCCCTTGTTCTGTGATCTGAATGTGCGATCTAACTTGCAGAATTAAATGAGTGTTCTGTTTGGGGTTGCAAAAGGGCTGTTGACTACCAGCGAGCCATTCATTACATGCAGACCTGGGCTCCCCGGCTGCCTGGGGACCATACATGTGCAGGTGTTTTGCACCTATTTAGCAGTCTACATGTGAGTGCAAATTTTCACCAGTCCAAGGACTAAACTGTCAAGACCCCAGTATTTTCATCTTTTACAAGGACTAGACAGAAAACTTCTTTTTAATATAAAGGTGCCAATCTAACCCTCATTCCGAGTGGTTCGCACAGGGAGTAGTAAGACTTGAAATGTTGCCCAGTCTTTGCGCTGGAGCTGTAGAGGAGAAGTGCACTTCTCAATTTTGCCCCCAAAGCAGCAAGATCTATAATCAGATAATGAAATGTTTTTGTGAATCAGAACTAGTGTATTTCATTCAAAGTATGTTATAAGATAAAGCTATTTGAAAACTGGTTACACCATAATGAGCATGCTTTATGTTCAAAGCAGAGAGAGCAGGGCTGCATTTCAATGAGCACTGAAGTCAGGCTAATGGATTGTTTCTCCGAATGTAGATATTTCAAAAAATAAAGCAGTAGTTTTGTTACTTTTTAAAGGAAAACCATCTTGGCACTATATTTTTTTTTTCATACAAATATAGGAAAAGGCAGCAGATGTGCAAAGGAATATATTAGAATTGAAGCAGTAGCATGTGTTAGTACCTACGGATATATGAATTAATTTTCTTTTCATTTGTTTGTTTCTCTTACTATACCTTTCATTAAGTAGCTTGAGGATATATCTGAAGCGGTTATTCCATATTTCCCCATCTATTCTCACCAATAAATTCTATAGCAAATACACGTTTCTGCAGCTATAATGATTAAATAAGTTCACTGGCTGTGCTCACAAAGAATTGAAATAAGTTCAGTGTCTGTCTTTTCTTTATCACAATTTACATACTGCAGGTAATAATTTCAGAATAGAGATCATTAAAATATGTTTGCAAGCAAAAGATTAAAAATGTGTAAGAAATTGGATTTAAGTGGCTAAAAGATTCCACAGAATTGCAAGAAAAATATGGATTGTGTTTTGTTTTGTTTTCTTAGACTGTAGGGAAGACATTATCCACAAAATCATAAGAAATAGAGCCAATATAACCTAGATTTATTCCTAACAGAAGCCTATGTTAGGAAATTACAAGATAATCAAATCTCTGCTATAAACAAATAGGAACATTCTACGCACATTCTTCTGAAGAACTAAGGGGCACTATTGACAGCATAAGGTTTTACTGGGAAAATGAAATCAAACCTCTGGAGGACTAGAAGAATTCAATGCTAACTGCTGTGAACAGTGAAAGTTTTCCTTAGAGAGAAAACACCAGTGAAAAATTACGATTAGCTGTTTCCAAATGTAAGTTTGAAAAAATAAATGCAGAAAGCAAAAGGAAGTAGTGTGGTAGTAGAAGTTTTCTTGAATTACTTATTGTCCAATTTTAAAACGCTGACAGAAATTGGTAGAGAATTCGTATCCAGTATTGCCTACCTCTGTTGTTTATTGCTTTTTTTTTTTATTGCTACTTCCTCTGCTTCCTTAAGTAGAGAAATTTATACCCTTCTAGCATTTATAGATTTAGGTTTTCCCATTCCCATTATTCATTCTTTAGAGACTCAGAAAATCGAGCAGGCATTGTGGGCAGTCTCAGCATTGTATCAGCCACAATTACATGAAGTGTTATTTGAGGTAGGGCCTGGAGCTTGGAGTGTGGAAAGAGCTTGTTTGTGTCCTGTCTGCAAAATAAATATGTTTATACCATACAGGTGACTAATATAGGCATCACAAGTGTTGTCCACTGATGACAGAGGGAGTCAGTGTCTGGCAATCTTGGCTATTTATTAGGCAGCTTAAAGTGCATGTTGCTCTATTGAAATTCAGTGCCCACAGTAAATCTGTAGGAAAAATCTGGCCTCTCCCAGTGTGCCAGGACTACAGTTCAGATACCTGCTTCCAATGGTGGAGTCCGTACTCAGAATCTGCAACAGAAAAGGAAGTATTTATAGTCAATGACCCTGCTATCAATTGACCCAAAGTCAAGTTTGCTGACCTTCAGGCATACACAGATCTTGTCCACTTACTCTGACTTTTACCGTACTAGGGATTGTGGGATTCCTGGAGGCAAGATTTTGAGCAAAATTCCTTTGAGTTGATGTTTATTGACATTTGCTATGAAATATCACACAAACAGGGTTTGATAGACTCGTTTTTATAGATCTTGAATTAAAAAGAAAAATACCATATTTAAAAATGCAATATTATGCTTGCTAACCTATCCTAATAAGCGGAGTTATAGATATTAAATGTTCACATTCAGATTTTGGATTGTGGTCCTGATGTGTTATCCAGAATCCTGCCATATTAACTGGTGCACAACCATACATGCAGACAGTGTGATAATTGAGAACTAACTGAGTTATTCTCTATTCACTTATTATTAAAGCAAAACTTTTAGTGAGCTATATCATGCTCTGTCTGAAGCCCATAGGGGTTGTGTGGAACAAGTCTGTGTGGGACTGTGCAGAAAAGTATTTAATCTAAAAAAAATCTATAAAACATTTGTTAAAGTAATACTAATACTACATAACTTAATCTAAATGTTTGCATTACGTAAGATGTGAAATGCAACATTTACTTTCAGTACCTCTTTAAATTGTTTCTCTTGCAACTGAATTTTTTCTACCAATGTTAAATAAACATAAGCAAAATATTCCTTTTTATTCATGATTATTTACTTTAGAGTACAATGACTGCTAACCATCAACTGCATGTTTATNCTTCCTTCCTTCCTTCCTTCCTTTTTCTCCCTCTCTCTCTCTTTCACTCTGTGGGGAGCAAGATCTTTTGCCATTATAAGCTATTCAATAAAGGTATTACCTTTCAATGCCCTCTTCAAGGTACCCAGTAATAAATCGTAAATTTAGCAGATTTAAAAAATGATTTTTTAGTATTTTCTCTACCCTTCACCAGAAAAATAACACCATTTTTATGGTACAGAGTTATATGTAAATGCCTAAAAACTGAGAAAGAGGAAAGAAAAAAAAGTTTAATACTATACAAGGTGATACTATATAAGGCATACACATGTGATGCACCCTCATCACATATTGAAAAATTAGACTTTTCAAGAGAAGACACATTTCTACCAAACAAAAGAAAGGTTAAGTTATGACTATCCCAAAGAACAAAACTGCAAGTACTTGATTTTTAAATGCTGATACTTTCATTACTTCCCTACTCAAATCAATCAAAGCAAAATAAGTCAATGATTAAATTTGCAAGATAACAGATTGATCAGTACATTTTTAATAGTCACAGAATGTCTTTTAAAGCATGCTAAAAATCCCTGATTTCAGTACGTCAGCACTAGTAAAGTACCGTAACTCATAGAAAACATTTCTGTATTAGTTTCTCCTGAATTTATAGAAATGTGTCCATTTCAAACTTTTATCTATCCAAAAATTGTCTAAAATTATCAAGTTTAATTGTATTTGTCGGATATACACTGTACTTTTCATAGCACTTTAAAATCTTGATTTTCCTATTAATCAGGATTGAATGGTCTAAAAAGGCATTCACACCAACTACTTCATGCATTACAGAGCAAGTTGAGTAGAGCAGTCAAGCTTCTATATATTAGAGATGTCACCAGGCAGTGATACAGGTCACCTGCAGATAAAAATATACAGCGTGAATCTCTACTTGGAGATCTTAAAAATATTCAGACTTAAGTTGTAAATTCGCTTTCTTCCAAAGGGCCTTTTCCATCACCAGGATCTTTTCACAGGCCAGAAAGGAGTTGCCTCTACGCCCTCAAGCCCAGGTAACAGCACTGAAAAGCGACAGAACACGTA
The DNA here is from genome assembly GCA_013400135.1 of Rhinoptilus africanus. Lineage (NCBI taxonomy): Eukaryota > Metazoa > Chordata > Aves > Charadriiformes > Glareolidae > Rhinoptilus > Rhinoptilus africanus. The sequence continues at coordinate 1,519,904 of VXBO01006243.1, read as the reverse complement.
TGGATGACTAAAGCCAGTCCTGCTGGCTGTTGCAGCTGCTGCTGTATACCTGTGTGCCTGGAAATACTTGCCTTTGCCTCAATCATATTAGCAAATCAAACGTCATTTAAGTGATATGAGGATTACTTCAGATGCCTCATTTCTATTCAAATGCATAATTTTACACATTAAGATGCTTTTTATCTCTTTCTGTTGTGTTTCTGGTTTGGCCATGCTTGCAAGATTGTCCTAAAAGAGATAAATTGTGGTTTCATATACTTTATAAATTGATTATGAGATCAGATTGCAACCTAAAGCTATTGGCAAAATTCCAATGAACCTCCGTGAAAAGACATCAGTCTTTAAATTTTATATAAGCTAGCATTATAAAAGGCATTGATTTCAGTAGAGATCCCTCTTGGACCTTGCTCTTCTGAAAATGCTAAGGCCTTTGTAATCTCAACCATTTGCTTTCCAGATCCCTGATGTTCCTTACCTATTTTCTTTTATTTTACTTTATTACCTGTCCTATATTTGAAAAGATCATGACACAATAATCCATCATGTCTAAAGTTGACTACAGGTTTGTGAAAATCCAAATACGTTAAATCTGCTGGCTCTGTCTATACCAACAGTTATTTCATTAAGTACTATGATTTGTCTGAGATGATTTACCTTTCACAAATCCATGATGACTCATGCTTATTAAATTGTTCTCTTCCAAACTGAACGAATATTTAAGATAGCCAAAAATAGCATCTCAAAAGTTCTGCTGCTATTGGCTCAGGCTTTGACACACTTAAACAGACTGCAAAGTATATTCCTTCACTAATTTCCAGTTGGGATTTCTTCTTCAGAGTAAGTTATTATTAAGCCTCCATAAAGGTGACAGAATCTTTCTCATGGAAGTTTTTCTTAAGATTTAATACATATGGTGTTAATCACTATAACTTCTGAAAATGATCCGTTTCTGATCTAGGCTACTTTTTTTTCTTTTCAGCCAGTGAGGCATTTTTAAGTGCTTATTCATAATTTTAAAGGTCTAGCTATCTAAGATGTATTATTTTTTGTTCACAAAGACAAGACATTAAAGATACTTTTCTACTTATCTATGAAGGGGAGAAAGAAGCTTTAAAGCACTGGGAAGACTAGCTGTAATAAACTATGTGAAATGCTTTAAAGATTATTGATTTTACTATCTCCCTTGATGAGCACAAAATGTACCTGTTTTTAAAACTACATTTATTTTACCATGACTATCCTAAGAAGCCTTCTTTTTTTTTTTTAAAGCTGCTGTTTCTTTGTCTTTTTTTTTTTTTTAATCTATTTGACTTGTCACACACTTTTTATATGCCTTTCATATGCTGTCCAAGTTAGGGAAAGGTTAGTAATGCTTGTGAAATCAGTTCAAGACTTTTGTCACAGTTGTTGTTTCGTCCTTTTTATACAGTGTTTTCTTCTTCCCCTGCTGTACTCAGTAAGTTAAGGACTCTTATTTAGCGCAGCCAGTTTTATGTAAGCCATACAAGAATAAGAAGGCAGAGCTGGAGTGGAAAGTGTGTCAGCGTATGCTAGTCTCCAAGACAATGAAAATTAATGGCTTATAAAGGAAAGAAGTAATGTGAGAAGAATGAATCAGAGGATCAAGAGAACAAAAATAACAAGCAGGAAGGTGAGGTGACCACAGTACGAATGAAATCTTAATGATACGAATTAATTTTTGTTTGTCCCAACATGCTGCACTGTTCTAATGATGAATTTGCCAAAAACCTTGAGCTGTCTCCAAGACCCCGGGAAGCATCTCTAATTTGTGCACTGAAACATAAAAGAGCCAGTCACTGGCGCATGTAGAGACCGGAGAATTTCACTTGCAATGAGTTTCTCATATTTATGAATATATCTTCTAAAAAGCAAAATTTGGTCCATTAATTTCCTTGTCAACATCACTCAGCAGTTCATTGAATTTGACTAGGAAACCCAACAGCAACTCCTGCTTCCTCCTCCCCCAACATTCTCAGGCCATTTTTTCTTGTGCAACTCATTACTATAGAAACAATCTCTCCTAAGGTATTTCAGTTTCAGAGAGCGATGCTATATTAAAGCCATTCTGCTTGTAGAACATTTTGTTTCTTATTGAAAATGTCTCAGGTGAAATACTCCATGACAATAAATGTTTTCAAGAAACAATTTTCCCAAACACAAATGCAATGAGCATTTACTGCTATGGCGGTGTTATCACGGTTTCTACAATAACACCAATGAAGGTCATGTAAACTTTCACATTACCCATTTCATGTTTCATCTAGTTCTATATGTATGTGTGTCTAAATTTGATATATTGTAGAAATAGAGGAATGGGAAAATTCATGTCATATAATTGCTTTCACGGAGTGATCTAGGACCACCTTAAACAGAGGTGGAGCCTTTACCTCAAGAGTTCTCACAGAGCCTAGTTGTCAGGAAGCCTCCTTTTCTTAGAATTAGCAATTCAGTTTCCACTCTGATTTTATTTGTGGCTAAGTTTCTTCCTTTTGGGCAAGTTCAGTATTTTAGTTTAAGAAATTCTCTCCTCTCCCTGGTATGTATCCTTATAGTGAAATAATAGACAGCAACAAGATCCACACAGTCTTCATTTGGCTAAAAGCTGTGTATGTCACACCTTCTATACTTTCTTCATAAGAATAGATCTCCTTTCACAGTGCGTTTTCAAATTTTTCTGGGTTCCTTGTTCCTGTTAATCCTCTTCTCTCTTTTGTTTCACACTGATATCTCTATATTCTTGCCTGTCCCCCTCCCTTCAACTCATCTCTTCATCACTCTTCTGTCTCCAGGCTGCTTTCAAAAGCTATCTGCACATTCACTTTCTTCCTTACCTGCCATCGCAATATTGTGCTTCAAGCAGCAGCTGGCAGCCTGGTCCTCAGCTTAATTAAAGGTCACCCTTGAACTTCACAGGAAATATCTGTATTAGGGACCTCCGGACTCTACCTGCGCTTGGAACAGTGAGAGAAATTTTTGATATGATTCAGTGCATTAATACTGCTACTTCTAAGTCTTCCAAAGTGTCTGCCAGAATCCATACAAAACAACCCCCCAGAAAAACAGAAAGAATGTTTTTTTCATTAAATATAACAAGTTCAAGGTAAAATGCGTGGAACAGAAAAAAACCCTAACTCAATGCATATGTTTTGCTATGTGAAACTAAGTCTTAAAGAATAACCAGTAATTGCTGTGATTCTGTTTTCATGAGCTAAACTTAGTTTTGCACCAGTGGCTCACAAATGCCTATGCCAAGTAAGATGTTCTGAGAATTAAGTAGGAAGGAAAGAAGTCTGCGGTTTGGGAGGAGAAGCAAATCCATTCTCTGTCAGAGGCATCTGAGAAATAAAAGATTCACCATCTTCTGTTTAAAATCACTCTCCAGCTGGATCAGTCTTAAGTGTCACACATTCCAAAAGCGTGTCATATATTTGGACAGAAGTGCTTTAAGGTCATGAGTCCTTCTGAATCATCCCTTCCAGCAGTACATCCAGGGCTGCTTTCTCCAACAGGCTGAGAGCAGCCCAACCTGGGTTCGGGTTGCCCCAGTAGCCGTACGCACTCATGCTGCGCTGGTGGGAACAAGAGAAATTCTGCCGGGAACGTAAATGGCAGAGGAAAATCCTGTCCAGCACTTAGCGTCACAAACGGCAAATGAAGAGATGCTTACAGACATAATATCTGTGAGCCAAAGAGAGGAAATTGTAGTAATCACCCATTGTGTTTGAGTAGCACTTTGTACTGTGAAAAAGCTTAGCGTGAATATGGTCTATAACTACATTGCAGCAGGCCTGTCATTTGGGAAGTGGGAGGGAAAGAGTTTATCCTCTCCTCCACCCCATCCCTCATTTGAGTTTCTCCTTGTAAAGTCATGTCAATAGCAAACAAAAAGCTCACGGTGCAATAAGCATGAAGATGATCAGCTTTCAGTGCCCCCGGCTCCCGCTGGATTTTAAACAGCAGATTCCCCTGAGCATAACACAGTTTTATGGGAGTGCTTTGTTAAAATGGGGGCTCTGCTCCTGATGTTCAAAAGCAAATGCTGCTCTATATCATCCACACGACATAGACGTTGCACTGGGCATGTGGAAGGCCTCGGAAAGAGTGGGGCCTTGCACAGGTATGGGAAAACTCAGGACAGCCCTGTATACCCGTGCGGGGGCTGATTTCATGCTTGCAGGTTGGAAGCTGTGCGGGGCGGTGCTCAGTACAAGGGGCTGCCGCTGTCCTGCACTCCCGGCACAGAACTCGGGATGATAACCCATGAAGTCTGCCTCCACGGATGCAAAGTTTCATTTGCTTTCATCTTGCATGTAGATTTCATAAAATATGAGGTATTAAAAGAAAAAGGCAGCAATTAGAAGCTCCAGAAATAGTTTATATTTTTTAAAAAGCTATTTCCTCTTATGTGAGCAAAGCTTGTGCTAGATTTCAATTGCCAAAGAGTATACGAGCTGCCTGTGAAAGGTCCAACATTCTCATCTGGAAAAACTTTTAGATTTTATTCCTTTATTTGGCTAGAAACAGAGCTTTTTTTGCTTTTGTTAAATCTTTAACTGAGGTCTGGGACACAGGAAAAGTAAAAGGCAACATGCTGGCTAGAGGCCATCATTTTACATTTTAGAAGAAGGATTTGGAGAGAAAACAGATGAAAGCTATGGGGGCCCTGGTCAGATGGCAGTCAAAAGATCTGCAGGAGCCAGAAGGAAGAGAGTCCAACATATTTGAATCCTGGCTCAGAAGAAATCAATGATCATCTGAAATTGGGGATGATGCAAGGAAAAATAAAAAAACCCCAACATTCCTTGAGGTATTGCTTCAGCACTTTGTGTAGTGAATAATGGAAAAATACCATCAAGGGGAGATTTTAATAATTCTGGCATCAAGAAATTCTGTGAAGCGTTCACGTGAACTACTGTCACTCTGACAGTATTTCTAAAAAGAACAGAAGCTTCAGAGGCACAGAAGCAAAGGACGGCCCAGAACAAACAAGAAGACCTGGAAAACCACAAGAGAGCGGACTGAAGAGTTATATAGAAATTTAGTCTGTGCTCAGCACCAAATGGGAATTAGAGAGGTGATCAGGGAGGAAGCAGACTGACGTACACGGGATGAGGTAACCCGCCAGAGCAGAGGAAGAATTCAGCTTGAGGAAGGCCATGTTAGAGAAGATGTTAGTAGAGGTCATTGTTTTTGTGAAAGCTAATGAGTTGATTAACACACAGCAGCTCCAAACTTGCCGCCTCTGAAGCTTCCTGTGCCCTTGTTTAGAGAAGTTGTGGAGGTCACAAATTGCAAAGGAACCATTTAGCTTCACCGCGCAATCTTAAAGAGCTGCAGCCAATGCAGGAAACACTTGCAAGGAACAGGGAAATGCTGGAGGTGTATCTGGAAATGAGCAAAACCCCAGCTAATGGCTTTTCTGTTCTCAAATTGTGAGGTAAAACAGTTCCAAGCATTTTTGTTAGAATGGTTTAGGTGAAAAAAAAGCTCACAAGAAACATTTTACTTCTTTTAAAACTAAAAACTAAAGTGATCATGCAACACACTGAACATTGGACTTGGGTGGTTCTCAGGTGGATCAGCCGATATTCCTGTTTGGAAAATCCTTCACTCATGAAAGTACCAAAACATTGCTTTGTATGACAACTGTACAGCCATTATAGGTATTTATATTGCTGTTGTTACTAGCTGTGCCATTTCAGTCAAATCTTGGTTCCTTTGTCATCCGTGTATGGTCAGTGGCAGCAGGATATCCCCTTCATTCTCTGGGGCACAGTTTTGCTTTCCTCACTCTGTATTGTTTTCAGCAGCAGTTTGTATAACCAAGAAAAGCAGAAACGAGCCCCTGCATCACTTCTGTGCTCCTCAAAAACACCGTGCAATGGATATGACACAGAAAATGATCACTAACTTCAGCTTCTACTGCACTGCTGCAGAATCACTTTAAGATACCTGGGGGGGGAATAAAGAATATGGGTGTACTTTCTGTCACCTAACTATAATCACATACAAAATTAAGTTTGGAGTGTCGTAAACAAGCCAGATGAGCTTCTCATATAGTCACTGAGGTGGCGGTGAGAGAGAGAAAAATGGGTCCATCCTTCACATATCTCAGAACAGGCTGAGTTGCCCTCAGAAATACCTCCTTCCACTGACTACACGTGAAGACTCAGTTCTTCAGGTTCTTCAGTTCTCTTTGTTCTGCAGAACTTAGGTACCAAGAAAAGGCACACATGAGAGATTTATCTTCATCAACTGGTTTATACCATTAAACAAAATGATTTAAAATAAAATAAAATGTCTAACCTCTCCCACCAGTCCTTCATGCTGTTATTGACGTTCAAGGCATCATACACCTAATTTATTTTATAAATGCTGAATCTCCAGCCATGATATAAAGATCTTACATAAATTTGCTGCAGGGAAAAGAAGTGCGAGGGGCAGATGGCTGAAGGAAGTTAGATCTGAACATTCATTGTTCCAGAAATTCATCACTGCCTATTTAGGAAAAAAAAATTAAACAGTTTTCCACATGTGCTATTGTTAAAACCTCTGCGTGTCACACAGGAAGACATCTTGCATTGCTGCACCGGGCCCTTGAAGGAAATGGAGTGGTTCAGCCAGTCACTTTTCTGTTTCCATCATTGTGTCAAGGTTAAAGCTTGTTTTCCTTAGGGATACTAACTGTAAATAAGCACCCACTAACACTGGTAGACTCAAAAAAATGTGGTTTGTCTTTTAACAGAAGTTAAAACATCTGTTAGTCTTTAAGATTGGAGCTATAATGCACACTTCAGTCTAGTAGCACTTAGCATTGAATTTAAAGGACATTTCCTTCATTAGAAAGTTTCCCTACAAGGGGAAAAAAAATAAATGAAGCCTTTCTAGAGACATTTTGCTTTTAATTGGTGCTCACAACTGCCTGGCACCCCCACCCTCCTCATGGAGTCCCCTCACAACAAATGTTCCCCCCACCTTATTACCCGGCTCCATTTATTTAGATTTTCTCCGTAAAGAGGAACTAAATAATCTCTATTTGTAGAAAGAGGATTTGCTGTGAGAAATAAATTAGGAAATGCATATTCCCAAATATGTAACAATTGGCTTAAATTTTTGGAAGTACAAAAATAAATATTGTTGGAAGTACAAAAATAAATATTGACTGCAGCTTGTTTAGCAATTAATTTTTTAAGTCCATGCTGACCTGTAACAAAAAAGGAGCTTAACATATTTATAACACTTGTACATTTTTCAATTTGAAACAAAAGAGTAGTGATTATTGTAGTGCATCCTTATTTAATAGTTACAAAATAGAGAACAAATGTTACTCTTTATTTCTTTCAGTAGCATTTTCCTTGGAAAATGGAAACGGCTTTACAAACCTAAAACTAACATAGAGTATTTCTCTCTCTCCTTCTCCACAATCATGAGTAGAATCCTCTCCGGAAAAACCCTTTCAGGAATATTACATTCTAAAGATCATCGATTGTTAAACTGTATTACATTCTTTTTCTGTCATCTTCCTGCACTGAACACTGCAAAGACACAAATTGTTATTGCTAGCATTATTGCACCACCTCATGTTGTTTCCAGTGGCTCATAAATTCTGTATATCATCATATCCTTTTCCTATGACTTTACCGTATCACTGTAAAAACCCAGAATATGGATGACTATTTTGGACTTAATTTTCTCCTTTTTTGGATTATTTTTCCTGAATAATTATTTCCAGTACATGAAACATATGTCAGATGAACAATTTCTTAATAAATAGCATGTAATCTTTACAGATACAGCCCAACTCATCTCAGGTTGCCCCGGTACACAGAGATGCAGCACCTTGTTGCCACACTTGTGTTCAAAGAATCTTTTCCTAAGCCGTCTCTGCTAGTCTCAGCTTCTGCGAGGAAGAACCTTGGGACCGTAAACAAGAATTTGATGTTGGTCTGGATCCTCAGAGAGCTCTCAAGATCAGGAGCCAAAGACAATATCCTAAATAATTGTCTCCGTTAACCATTTCAGAGTTAATGAAAAAAGCAGCAGGCATGAACATAATGCGAACACCTGACCGATGGTGGAGAGCTTTACCTGGCAGCTTGGGAATTCAGATGGACAGGGCCTGGAATGCCACCACCTTTTCCTGCCAGACCAAGGTTAAATATCGACTGGACTGGGCTTAAGGCTGTTAGTTATTTGCCAGCCAAGGTTATTACTGATGCAACAGCTCACAGGGTTCCAAAATGTGCTTAAGCACTTTACAGAGATGTAGGGCAAGCCAGGCCTCAGTCCCACAAAGCTGATATGTCAGTGTCAATTTTAGACTCAGTGACCAAACCTGCCACTCCTCCTTCTCCCTCCTTCCCTCCCACGCCTGTTTCCCTGGGCTGCGTCGCCTCCTGGTCACTTGGAAAATCAGAACACGTATTTAGCTTTAGGAAAATAAAATTTGCCTCAGCATCTGAGTTCTGAAAACACCCAAACCCGGGTATTATTTGCAAAAAGGATGGGGATTAATAGCAGACTGTGGGATCGGTCACCTCTGGTTGCATGGTGAGTAGAAAACCCCTTCAGCCACATCAAGGACTAAAAAGATATTTGGAATCAGCTCTCCCTGTATCTGGCAATGGCTTCTGCACTCAAAGTCTCCTGTACATTGCAGCAAAGGGGGCGGGGAAATGGTGGCCTCCATCATTTATAAATCCATCATGAAATTGTCTTTTTTCAAAGAAGAAGAAATATTGCAATAATACGAATATTATTTTTAAAAGCAGCTTGATATAGACTAGTTCCAACTTGTCTGTGAGACACTGGAAACACCATAGCACTTTCAGAAAACAGGTTCTTCCTTTTCACATATTCTGTCTCTCTTAGTCGATTCAGTGGAAATGACAGTTCAGGGTGAACCGGCAAAAAGTTATTTAGTCTAGATCAAAGGTTAAATTTTCAGCTCCCCTCTCTAATCATAAATAAAGTTTTGAAAACATGTTTTGGAAATGGTATTTTGAGAAATGAATTTCAAGGTGGCCTTTTAGGGTAGTCAGTATTACAAGAGCCAACGTGACACACATTATGTAGGAGAGGGAAAGAAAGGGCTCATGTCTAAGGGATTTAAGTAAGCTTATAAAAACTGCTCTTGTTGAGTTGCATTTTTCTCCAGCTGAATTCCTGCTCAGTAGCAGTTTGCCAGTTGGGTCCTCCTCAAATTAAATCTACAGTTTTCTCTGCAAGGCAAGGGAAAAAATAATAAATCAAAACTAATGAGGTATTCTTTATACTATTGACATCTTCTTTTTTTCTTCCTGCGTCACTGTTATATTTGAAAGGAGGAAACAAGGTTTGATATTGAATGTGAAAAACGAAAACTGCCCACCTGATGAAAAGAAGGGAAGGAGGAAATCAGGAGGGTGCGTTAGCAATTCCTTAAGCATATGCAATATCTGTAATTTTCAAACTTGACAACTGCACTGAGGCACAGAGTGGAAGTGAATTGGCTGGGAGAGGGTTTGCTCTTTCACAGCCAGAATTGTGAGAAAAGGACATCGGTCATTTTGTCCAGGCTGAGGGCAGCACATGCACATCTCAGCTCAGGCACAGAATGGCAGCCACAGGATGGAGGGGGGTTCTCACCTGTTTTTCCTCCCCTGCTCGCTCTGCCTTCCCTGCAGGGAGAAAATCGACACAGCCCTTCCTTTCCCCAGAAGGAGCTGTTACCTTGAAATCTAGTAAATTAAAACTATTTATCCTTCTCTAGATTCATCCGCAAACACCTGTGCTATTTTTTTCTTTTCAGATTTAAAAATCGTATTATCCTCTTTCTTTTTTGATTCCTTCTTTTGTTGCTATGTGATGCTTTCCTCTTTCTCCTTCCCCAGCCCCTCCCTTAGCTCCCTCCCCTCAGGATAACAGAGTGACTAAACTGTGCAAACACTGAAACAGACAATGTGCAGATTGCTTTCAAATGCACAAAAAAGCCAAAACCGTGAGGAAAGAGACAAAAATTGATAGGTTTTCTTTCCCTCTCTTTAATCGCAGGTGTTATCATAACAATATAGGTGAAATATTTTCCAATGGAGTATTGAATTTTAAATTGGTGATGTCTGTAAGTTCAGACAGTGGTTGAGAAGTTGGAGCTCATCAGCTTCTGCGTGCTGGAGCAGTGGTGCGTTATGCCGAATGAAGAGTGCGAGGGTGCTGCACTGAGCTGTGCTCTCCCGTATCATCCTGCACGATTAAGATCACACGTAGCTTTCTTGCAGTTGGGTAGGAAGATATATCTAGAGTATGACTGTCGCTAGACTGTACTGAATTTAGTGTATCTTTTTGTTGCGCTCATCTTACCTCTTGATTTTTCTTGTCTGGCTGCTTCTGATTGCTATCCAGAGAGCCATTCCAATGCCTAAGAAATTAATTGGTGCCATCGTCTTGTTAGGGTTTGTTTTCTCCTGCTGCACTTAACCGACTATCTGTCTGAAGGCAGTTCATCAAATACAGAAATTTGAATAAAATGAACAGCAAAACCAACATTTTCTTGCAAGTAAACATTTGTAGTGAATAGACAGGCATTGCATATGATGTGTAGCATTCCACATGGTTACAAAATTTGTCTTTAACGCAGGCATGTCAAATAACTAAGAGCCTTGTCCTTACTTCAGAGATGCTGCATACTCACATCTCTGGCTTCAGTGGGGATCGCAGGACACCAGTTCTTCACAAACGCCCAACTTGCAGAAAGCTGACTTACATTCAATCCATCTCTTCTGCAAGACCAGATATTTAAATATATTTCCTCATGACCAAAAAGCTTCCACTATCTCCTGTTTTAGGATATTTGAATGCTGTCCCTGTTTATCTATCTCAACAATTAGCTTTCACTCTGTAAGAGCCATCATTCATTTTGCCTGAGAGTATCTCTATGTAGAGGACATTGGTATACATAACACATAAGCACTGAAACATCAACCTGTATTTTTGATGAGGCAGTGCAGAAGGTCTGGATTTGGGTCTAAGTCCAAGAACAAATAGAATTTATAAGTTGTTGAGGTGAAAGAAAACTCTTTTCCATGCACTTTCAGTTATTTTCTTGCAGGACTCAAAGAATCACTGGATTTTTGATGGTCTGGAAGCCATCAAAAATTCCTCCCTTATATGACAGACTGGAACTAAAAGCAGAACCTCTGTTGCCAGGCTGACTCGTCTGGCTTCCTCAAAGAAGAACAATACATATCTTTATAGCCCCTCTCACTTTATACTTGGTGGATCCTGTAACTGGGTTGTTAAGACCATGTGTCTTGCCTCGGTTTCTTACAGGCTTCCCAGGAGACTCAGACAGTCGGTGCGAAAATACACTCTGACCTAGGAACCCCCTGACTTTCACCTTCAGGAGAATACCTGACTGAAATTTAAAAAGTGAGCATTCCTTTTATTAATTCATTCTAAGTTGTGGGCAGCAGCATATATTCTTCTTGTAACCATTATGGATCTCAGCACCTTTTACAAGGACAAGACAGTATATGTTACAGCTTAGAGAGAAAGGACAGTGTAGAAGCCAGTGACAAGAGCTGACCCTTCCATCAGAGAAAAACTGATTATCAGTCAATTTTTTATTTGTCTATGTAACACTCAAGACGCCAATTAACTACCTGTCTTTCCCCTATTAGTAATATCTGCACTGTGCTATGCAGGAAAAACGTCTTAGTCAAAATTAACAAGGCACAAAGCACTAGTTGGATAGCAATTAGCAGACAGTGTCATTGCCATATCTTGCTAATAAGATGAAACAATAGAGAAGGAAATGTATTCTGTGTGTCTAATGGATGCTGTAGATCAAATAACATCTCAGAGATTTCTGAAGTAGCGTAAACAGAATGACTCCCTGTTGTGATAAGTCATCTTGGATCAATGGTGGAACTGGAATAATCGCTGGCATGTAACTGATGTGGAGAAGGGAAAAATACAGCATACTGAATTTTATGTTATAAGATGAACGGCTTCTTTGGAGTCTGCAAGAGAGTTTGACCAACTCAGTACTAGGTAGGAGACAGACACTAATGGGACTGATTTGTTTTTGCAGACAGATGTCTACGGTTCCACCCTTTCTCTCTCTTGTTGCCCAACCTTAGCCCAAGATCAACATGATTCAAAAGCAGGTTTCATTTATCTGACATCCGCATGTGCTCCTTTAGGGGACAGAGGCTTAGATAAATGGTCTGGGTTTTGAGGTCATCTCTGTAACAGGATTAAAAATATTAACTGGATCATAAATTTGTTTTACCAGGGTAGCGTTGCCTGACTGAGCCTGTATCATTTTTATTGCTAGCTACAGTTATGTTTATTGACAGACAAGGATTATAAAATGATGACACAAAGCAGTAGTTATTCTGGGTTCCAGGAGGAACAATAAATTCTCTGCCTCCAGTTCTGGAAAAATTTCAAGGCTTTTTCTTCATGAATAGTTACCCTATAAAGCCACAGTGTTTTCTTGGCTAACGTTATTCATTCAGTTCACCTGTGTTGCTCCAATCAGTAGAACAGAGATGCAGAAGAAAATGGTATAATACTATAAAATTTACAAAGCAGACAGAGCTGAAATTATTTTTTTTCTGTAAATCTTAGTTGCCAACATCAAATGCAGACTTTCATCTGTCTGGGGATATTTCTGAACACAAAAAAACCCAAACGACAAAAAGGCAAACAAGAAAACTTGATCAACATGAGGAGCTTCTGTTGGGGAAAAAGGAATAAAGAATATCTACACTTCTAAATACACAACAAAATGACACAAAATCAAACATGCATCAGAAGTCTGTTGAACCCCAAGTTTTCAAATGTTAGCTGTCTGCTTTAATGACACTAAGAAGTTGTAGGACATTTGCCACCCTGTGCAACAAATGATAGAGGTGGCCTACTTCACTTTCAGCCGATTTCAGATGTCAAGCGTTTCAAGCCTCTATCATTTGCCTTATCTTCCTTTTGCCCTTTTGATATTTATTTACATCTTTCCCATAGTCTGAAGCCTGAAACTGCACTCTAACTGAGGTAGCACTGGTCTTGAGAATAGCTAGAGCTATACAGAAACGCAGAGTGGCTGAGGTTGGAAAGGACCTCTGGAGGTCACCTTGTCCAACTGTCCTGCTCAAACAGGGTCACTATAGCCACCTAGAGCTTCTTGCCCTTTACAAATGAAAATTAATGTATCTAAGAATGAGAAGAGTCTTTTTTAACACAGGGTCGCGCTGTTGCCACTGTCTGTGTCCCCCTAACTTCTGACTCCTTTTCTGCCTTATACTGCTTCCTAACTGGTTTTTCCCCATTTCATGTATGCAAAGTATTTCTATAGCAACTGTGTGTGCCTTTATCAAATTTCCACCAGTTAATTTTGGAACAACTTTCCAGTTTCTGGAACTCCTTCTAAATTTAAAAGCATCCTCATCGTTTCATCATCCAGTTCGTTGATCAGCAAAGGGTTGAATAGAACTGGGCTCAGAAACATCCCATTTTAAATGTCCTCCCAGTTTGACAACAAACCCTTGACAGTTTCTCTTTGATTTTGTTTTCTCAACCAGCTGTGAGCCTTCTCTGCAGTGATTTAATCATATGCCTTAATTTGCTTACGAGAATGCTGTGTAGGAGACTCAAGAGCCTTACGAAGTCAAGATATATCGCATCTACTGCTTCCCCCTTATTCACTTATCCTGTCAAAGAAAGAAATTAGATTGTTTTGATACAATTTGTCCTTGACAAATTCGCATTCACTAGACTATTATTACCCTCGAGGTGCTTATAAATTGATTGATTGATCCTCCACCATACAGCTTCAGTTCAAGGAAAATCACTTCCCCAGCATCTACTCTGATGTGCAGCTAATGGGGCTCAGTTCTGTGATTTCAAATCTGCTTCTCCTAGTTTGGTACTGTCTTCCCAAAGAGGCCTCCTAACTATCTTGACTGTGTGTTCTCTTCAGTCTCAAAGCTACCCAGGTTATGTGAGCTTTACCTGCAGTACTCAAGAGCACCAAACCTATGAACACTATCCATACTCATGAAAAAAGACCACGCACCCTCTAACTGACCTTTTTCTACTGTACACAAAATCACTACCTGTTGATGACAATGATGGATCGGTTGTGGGGGATATATTGCTAGGGTGCATGAGCAACACATTTTTGTCATTTATGCAGAAAGATTCCAGCTGAAGAGCAGAACTCAGTAGATGGAATTACTGGTAAGCAATATTTGTAATTTATGTAAATGAAACTGCCCAGAACTGGCTTGTCTCCTTTTTTCCTACAAAGGGAGAAGAGAGTTTCATTTTTCTAAGCCATTTGACCCTGAGGCTTACATTTGGAATTCCATGCTAATAGACACTACATAATTATTATTTTAATTAGAAAAGCTGCAAAAATATTCTACTGAGTCTCTTAATTCAAATGGTGTAACTGCCACATAGGGCTTAGTCCTACAATGGTTTCAGCATAGTTATACTGAGCGCAGTTGGCTTTTTGCTCAGAACAAGCTCAGTATTTTGGCATGGCATCTTCAAAATGCAGAATTAGGTTACTGAAAAGGAGTTTGAACTCAAGCCCACAACAAGTAAATACTCCACTATTAAATACTGCAAATTTGACTTTTACACTTATGAGTAAAGGATTTTACTAAAAATGTTAACATGCATAGACACCTAATTTTATAATTCTCACTTGGGCAAAAGTCCTCATGCAACTAAGGAAGGACAGTCCAAACTCAGTGTGAAGTGATCTAGTACCAAAGAAGTACCAAAATAATAGATCATTTGTTTCAAAGATAATGCAAAACACTGAACAGGTCATTATAGAATAATTTGATTTGAAGAAACATTACCACAAAGCAGAATGAATATATTAATGGTATAATTTTGCTATTTCTTTTCTTTCCCTGTTTGCAAACATATAACAGATAACATTTCCATAATGCTAACTTTATTTTTTTTTGTACTCCATCATCTACCAGTGCAAATACACCCATTTGCTTCATTTTACGAGCAGTTAAATTACTCTGACTCCTTATATAATTCCGTGAAAAAAGATATCTACCTTAAGATTTACACGCCCCCTCTTCGACTTATCACTAAGGGCATGTTTGTGTTTTGCAAAGGGATACACCTTGATTCCTGAGGTAATTTTTATCCCAGCTTGTGTGTCTACACACTGCTACTAGCCTAAAGTGGAAGCAATAGAAGTCCTAAAACGCAGCACTGCACCCGCACCAGTAAAGTCTTACCTCTCAGCAACTGGAATGGAACCTGGGCTGTGATGGGGCTGGGCTTCTTCCTGCTCTTCTTTTCCATGCAGACCTGCCCCAAGAACAGTCCCATCACCGCTTTTGTGTTCCTGCCACAGGTCTTTCTGCAAGGTACGGAAGCTGATATTATACAACCCTGCAACAGCCAGAACAGGAAAACAAGCATATCCTCAACTGTTCCATAAAAATTTAAGAGCTTTATAAAAACAGGGAAATAAGTTCAAAGATGCATTTCAACTTAATTACCTATTAATTTGAATATGAGACTTGGACCATATCTTAGTTCTCTGCCATAATTTTATCTACCTAAGAAGGAGCAATAACGTGAAGTCTTTTTGTGGCTCTGTAAGGGCAGCTGGCTAAGAACATTGTTCCCAGGGCTGCATGCGCCCCTCCTGACACCACCAAGCTTACTTGTGAATAAGAATCACGTTTGCTTCTCCTACATCAGAAAACAATTAATCTTCATTGTTTACCAACCAGGAGTAATCAAAAGCAATAGGGAAATAAACTATTTTCAGGTACCTATGAAGATATTACAAAAACAAAGGCAAAAATGCAAACTAAAGCTGAGGAAAGCTCCTGAACTGCCTCTTAGAGGAAAATGAAAGTTTAGGTATTTTAGAAACAGATGGGTTTTTTCACATTTCAGTGAAGACATATTAGATGGTGTTAACTCTAGATGTATGGCAAAGCGATCCAGAATACCTTATCTGCTCTGAAAACAGGAGCAGGTATACAAGAACTGCTTTATTTGTTTAGGTTCAATTTGCAAAATGATTTTAGCAATACAAATGGGGAAATTTAGCTCCCTTTTACTAGAGTGGAGGAGAAAAGTAGTGCTGTGAGTAACCAGGAACGCACTTGTAAGGTACTGACACACTGCTCACCGCTGTAATTACAGGGATAGATAATTATCTAGGTTTGAACAGAGCAGAAATTAAAAGAGCTGAACTTTTGACTCTATATTAAGCTGAGGGCTAGGAGCAATAAAGGACTTATAAGTCCACAAATTAGGCACTGCTCTGCCCAAAACAGAAAACACCCAGTTCACTGAGCAGAAACTGAAATCCAGCTGGTCCAGGAAACCCTGAGCAGGTACAAGCTTTCACCTAGCTAGCAAGAAAGACTAAACTTCTGGCTGTGTCCAAAAACATCCATGGGGACAAAATCCCCCAGTGTGGTGGGGCCCCAAAGCCTGGTATGTCAGGTGAAGAACTGAGTTTTCTTCCTGAGAAGACACAAGGAGAAGATGGTCCCACCATGGAACTTTTCTGTGATAGCTTGTGCCCAAGAGTTGGGCTCAGAGGCCTGCCAAGCCTGGGGGAGGAAAGGAGGTGGAAAGCAGCATTTCAAAAGAAAGCAAGAGAACTTCTCATTTCTGTGGGGCCCAGTACAGACTCAGTACTGGTCTCTCAGAGGAATTAGATTGTCCCCTGATTAGCTTTTGGATCTCAGTGCAAAATGAGTAAGAGCTGGGCCAAACTTTCTGGCCAGAAGAGCCCAGCTAGTTTAGATTATGCTGACTAGCTTCTGAGGGGGTTTAAAAAAATAATAATAATAAAAAAAAAATCATAATTTCACATTTGTACTCTTAAACACTGCAAAGGCAACTGTAGGTCCTTGAGAACTTCCTTGGTTTCAGCATCACATGCTTCACAGTGTACTTCCAAACTTCAAGCCCCTCCGCCACTACACTCCACTACTGTCCCCTGCACCGCAACCCATGTGAGGTTTCTTCTCCTGCATGTGGCACGCGTTTGCCACAGGGATTCTGGATCACTTTATCTCAGTCATAACTTCCTTTAACAGAGAGCATTCAGCTACAGACTGGCATTCCAAAACAAAGAAATAAAAATCACAGACTTGGAAAGGTAAATCTTCTATCAATTTTAAGCTGTAAGCTCACTGAAGCAGAGTATCATTTGGAAAAAAAAAACCCCAAACATGCTGACAATCAAATAAAAAAATTATGCAGTTTGTAGTAAATACCAGGAGGACGACAGACTGCCTTTCTTAGATTCAAATCCTAGCTAGTGTTACGCACATTGTTAAAACTTCTTTCTACGTGTAAGTTTTTCTATGGAACTTATCCTGGAGTATCCAAGCCTTGTACAGGTGCTTCCCCACTACCCTGTGATTAGCTGAGAAGCCAGCTCAAAGCTTAGGTTCAGGTTTCTCCTTTTTCATGCGGTATTGCTTTACTGTATTTATTTGATGGAATGCTGTGTGTGACACAGAGACGCATCTCAGAACATAAACAGGAATGCCCTTGTAAAAGTATTTAAAACCTCAGCCTTGCTATTAAACTGCTCAGCAATGATTTTGGTCGCCATGAATGCTACTCCCGTGGGCACCACAATGGCGCAGAGCTCCCTGAGCATGATGCAGGATTTGAAATGGGGGACAAAGCTACAAAAAACAGGAGAAGACGCTGGTTGGAGTAGTTATTTCAGATGAGTTAGAGAGGGGGTAGGTGAAGAGAAGGGCAGCAGACAGCTGTGTAGCAGCAGTCCTTTTCAAAATGGTAGACTGTGCAGGGACGCGGTGGTCCTCTTCTGAGGCACCCTGGGCTGAGACACAGGATAGTACGTTATCATATGCTGATAGATATCCAATATGGGAATCATAACCTAGTAGATTTGTCTATCAGGGTCAAGTAGGAGCCAGTATCTCCCTGTGCGTAAGGGACCTAATACAGTAAAAAGCTAAGAAAAGGGGGGAAACTAAGAGAAGCTTTAGTAATAATTAGGTCTGTAGATGAAACCAGTTCAAGGTCCGGTTCTGCTGCCAAAATGTAACTCTGCCAGGAAGCTTTGTGCTGTTTACTTTACACACTGCACTGCAAAATTTCTTGTAGGTGACCACTTAAGGAGCTGAAAAAAATATTTTTTAGGAAAGATGGTTTTCAAATAAAGTGAAGCATAACTACTCAACAGGCTGGGAATGCTTTGGGACAGTCTGTTAGGACAGATGGCTGCTTAACAAGAATGGTCTCTTGACCAGGTTTCTCTGTCTGCATTCCAGGTGCCTGCACGTAAGGAAGCAAATCACATGTGCTGTTTCAAATGTGTATCGATTTGCCAGTGGGGAGAGAGAGAAAACTCCATCTTTGATAAAGAATTTGATTTGATGATCATTTACAGACCACACCGCACGAAGTCTTGACACTCTTTCTTCACCCTAATTACTTTGTGAGCCATCTGGTGCACCTGCTGTTGCAGTGAGGCAGGAATAACAGTTTTACACCCTCCCTCCCTTTTCTTTTCCTTTTTCTCACACTGAGATGGATCTTTTAAGTGAACATCCACCTGACGTGGCCAGACAGTGCAGATGTAGACGCAGGTGCAAACTCGGTCAACCATGCCTCCAGATGGCTCTTACTTATTAAGACAGCCAAAGTAATAACCCCAGACAAAGGGCCTCCAAGAAAAGACCCAAGACTATCCTTCAGAAAAACACTAGGTTCGGAGATGGAGTTTATGAGGATCCCAAAGAGGTAATCAGCTTTGAATCTGTGGTGAAAATAGGACTGGTCAAGCCCCCTGAAAATTTAGATGAAATGACAGATTGATAATTGAGCAATCGGAAAAATGGTTAAAATGCCATAGTCTTCCCTAAAGGCTGATTACATAAGCATAAGTGCCAGGAGCTAGATGCCAAGATGAAAGCCGTGGCTTCCTTTTCTCCTGCTGAGTAGTATGCTCTGCAACTGAGACAGCCAAGAGACAAAAGCAGTAGGATATTTTATGGTCTGGTTTCTTTCAAACATCAGAGGAATCACACTTCCAATGGCTGAACTCCAAACAAACAAACAAGCGAGGAAAACGAAGCAATTGTGCCCTCCCTCAACCTCTCCCTTTAATATCTTTAATTACTGGCCCACAAAGTGTGAAAGTTCAAAGGAATGAGTTTCCGGCTTGGGAAGCTGCCTCACTAAATAAGTTCATTTGGGCAGAAGAAGCTCACAGGAGTCCACAGGCCACCTCCGCTTCCACAATTGAATGAGCTTCTCCTTGTTAACCTGAATGCTCTTTAGAGGAAAGACATTAGAAAGAAAAACAACTTTTTCAGCCAACTATTCCAGTATAACCTCTTTGGAAATATCACAGATCACTTGGGACTGTTCTGGCCTTGAGGGACAGCATAAAAAAGTGCCCTCCTCTCCAGTGATCATCCCAGCAGCCATGCTGCCTAAATGAGTGCTCCACTGAGCAGAATTAATTGCTGCTTTCCACCTGTATTGTCTTGAGAGAGGATTTGTGGCAGAGTGCCCAGCAGACGCTGTGCAACTTGGGACAGTGGGTCCAAAAAATCAGCATGCAAAAGTGATGGGAGGTGCAAGTCCACCGTCAGGGCTCCCTTGGCCCTGCCACTCCGATAGCCACACGCAAACGCCTTTGGGCTTGGCTGAGGAGGAGAGTCAGCCCTGCTCCAGGCACTCTGCAAGGTGACAAGGCCTTGCAGCAGCAATTCTTAGATGTGGGGTCGCAGTACAAGTCATGCCAAGCTCCTCCGTTTTAGTCCACAATGACTGCGAAAATGGCCTAGGCATATGTCTTCTCTGAATTTTCATCTCTAGAGGGCTCCTTAAAGCCTGAAGTCTCAGGACCATCAGTCCAAAGACTGAATGCGATGAGATCCCAAAGCGGTCTCATAATTCCTAACATACCCCAGAGAATCAAATCAGTTCCTGATCCCTAATGTATCTGACCAACATCTTTTATCCAGCTTGCTTGCTTTCTCAGTGGCTTAGTCCTATTCTTCTAGAGCAGAAAAAGGTACAATTTTAACAACAGCTTCCAACAACAGGACAAGAGGGAATGGGCACAAACTTGAGCACAGTGCCACCTAAACATGAGGAGGAACTTCTTTCCCTTGAGGGTGGCAGAGCACTGGAACAGGCTGCCCAGGGAGGTGGTGGAGTCTCCGTCTCTGGAGACATTCAAATCCCGCCTGGATGGGTTCCTGTGCAACCTGCTCTAAGGTGGCCCTGCTCTGGCAGGGGGGTTGGACTAGATGATCTCCAGAGGTCCCTTCTAACCCTACCATTCTGTGATTCTGTGTTTCTGTGATTCCACTGGACCTATGAGTTTGGTGGGCAGCAAAATGGGTGGAGCTGGAGACAGAGATTTCCCCCCGTCTCCAGCCCTTGTTCAGGATGCTTCCCCACAGCAGCTCCTCAGATGAAGATACGCAGGAGCATAATGGTAGGCCTGGCCCTGCCTCATCCCCTGTCCTCCCAATGCTTGGGAGGCTCCCAGCAACCCTGTGCGGAGGAGGGGAAGAAGCGGAGTTGGAAGTTGCCTGTGCATTCCTTCCCTTTCTTTTCCCTCCTCTCCTCGCTGTTAGTGTGGTCAGGCCCATGCACAAAGCGACCGCAAACAAAGACAAAGGCAAGAGCAGACCAGGGGAGCTGTGCTTTGGCTCTTTGTATGGAGGTCTCTGTCCCTGCCATAGATACCACTTTGCTGGCTCAGTTGAGAAACCTTGAAAATTATTATGTCTAGAACTTAGAACTAAGAGTTTTATCCTTGGACCAGTACCTCCTGCACAAACCCACAGCAGTGAGACATCCCCGTACCACAAGACCTCTAAATGCTGCCTATTAGGCAGCAGATGGAGACGGGGAGTATAAGGAGGCAGTAAGACCTTCCCCACCGGCCTGATGGACACTGTTCTCAGCACAGCAAAACATAACTGTTGCCAAGTTTTTGTAGGTATCTTGAAAAAGGAGAGTTTTACTGAGGTTTTAAAAGAGGATAGTGCAAACAAGACAAGAACTGTATTCTGGATTATCGTGCTTTTTCAAAAATTCTTTTTAAATCAACACACAGGGACAGCAAAGCCACTTCTTAAGACCTGTACTGTGCTGTGAAAACAAACCTTTCCCCAAACCCCCTGTTTTATTTATTGCCCATTCAGTTTGCTAGCCGTATGAAAGCTAAACCTTTGCTAGTCTTCCTGGAAACTAAGCCAGCCAAACCACTGAAAAGATATATTTAGGACGGAGGAGCTGTAAGGGACAGCTGGAGCGTATCTCTTGTACTTCTTTACCGTAGCACTATTTAGCCTTGTCACTGGGCCCAAAGTGAAATAGCTGGTGCTCATATTTTAATGACAGCCAAGCAAATTCAAGTGATGGAGTTGTGATCATCTCTTCCACAGTAAAACAAGAATTTGGCTAACCCTGTATTTGATTTGGCCTATAAATATATTGTTCTATTCATATCCTCACCCAAAGGCAGCCTTAATACTGGAACAATTTGTTTTTCTGAAATCAGAGTTTTCAGTGAGTGCTTTGATTTGGATGTAAAATCCAAGGACAATGCCTATGGGGTTTTTGCTGCTAGAGATTCACTGGGCAATTTCTGAATTCACTGAGGGGTAGTTATCACCGGTACTGGGATTTGCTTGATGACACTGTGCTATGCAGGATGGATTTGTTTTACAGTGTTGTTTCTTTTCTGGGCTCACTGTGATCTACAGTACATGTATATTGGTTCACATCCTGCATTCTGAGCGGCCCGCATTGGCAGCAACACAAATTTTATATCCCTTATTAGTGATATAAATCAAGAATTTCAGCTCCTGCATAATGTTAATCTGAGGCCCATAACCAGGGAAGGGAAAATTAGGATCCTCCTTTCAGGACAACGGGATGATTCCTGCAACAACTGCTCTTAGCAAGCTGTTTCCAACTCCAAAATTTTTCTTCCCTTTTTTGCAGCTTAATTTCCATTTGGAAAAGCAAAATGACAGTGCAAAGCAAGAGCCTTTGTGATACGTAAGAGGGCAGTGTAAGTAATGAGCACTGAAAATTATTCAGAATTTTTTTTCAGTAGCATTGAAGTTACAGTTCTCATAGAGGCAAGGTTCCCAGTGGTTTCATGTAGCTGGGGGGACAAGCTCTCTGCTGAGTAGATTTCAGGGACTGCACTGAGTTCTGAAGGATTACAGCATATAAGAATTTGTCCTTTGGCTCTCCACTCACACTCGATTTTCTGTCTAAACACATGATTTAATTTGGGTGAATCCTGATTTATACCACTATGAATAAAAGGGAGCTGAGGCCATCAGTAGTATAAATAAAGTCTTAGCTCAGCGGCAGCCTTGCCTGCGTGGAAACTGCAGGATCAGGCTGTATAGTCCTGGTAGCTCTTTGGCATTCGATGAGCAAGTTACCTTTATTTATAACATGGTACAGCAGGACGTGTCGTTGTGATTGACTTACAACAACTGCAAGGTCAGAAGTTTGATACGCTGAGGGAAAAGTGTCCTGGCAATGTATATCTGGAGATTGTGTTGAATCAGGGATATGTAAAAGGTTAAATAGGGTAAGTCTAGAAGCTTGGGGCTTTTTTATATCTCAGACTAGCTTTTTAGAAACATCCTTGGAGGATACTAAAGAGCGCCTTCTATAGCAGAATGCTGAATTCACCCTTTTTGCCACCTTCTGTGACCTTTTCACCACCTCCTTACATGTGGTTTGTAAAACAAGATCCACTAAAACAACCCTGTCATCAAATCCGTGGCATCTATTCCTTCATTGATTCTTGAGAGGTGATAACAAGCTCAGCTAGGAACACATTTTAATAATTATATAGCTGTAATTATCATTTTGGCTTTGCTAGGATTTTTGAAAGATAAACTGTGCAATCTATTTATAAGCTTGATAAGCAGGAGGACCTACTGCCCTTTCCTTCTAGTAAATCCGTGGTAAGTCTCATACGCAGAGTGAAATCATCTAAAGGAGCGTCAAATAAAACAACGAGGCTTCCAATTAAGCATAATCTTGCTGTAGATGGGTGCAATAATTACCTCCGCAGTGAAGGGAAAGAAAGCATTGTATTTTACAGAGAAATGCAGATGTTTCAGTAAATACTTAGAACACGGCAATCTTCCATGAATAGTGCCATCCACACTAGCACTTATCCCAGGACAAACGGTGAGGGCAAAAAGCTGTTCCAGGGATACCTTTGGTGTATACCAAGAGGATACATTTTGAAGGAGAGCTCCATTTTACACAGCTGGTTAGTTACATGATATGTATCTGCTCATTTGCAAAATTGGATTTTGTAAGCAAAAACAAATGGAGAAAAATAGCAGGAAAGACAATGAAAAATGGAAACACAATTTCAAGGATGTCAGAGCAGGGGCTCTGTGTAAAGTATGAAAGCAGTCCCAAAGACAAGGCTTATGGGGTCCTGATAACTGTTTCCTAGCAACAGGAATACTATTAAGGGGGATGCTGAAGTCCAGTTTAATACGTTTATCCAATGCTCTGAAGGACAAGTAAGTAACATCAAATCCCTCTTTTTATACAGGGCTACTCAGTCAGGTTCTGTAACAGCCTATACAAGAGGAGTTTCTACAGGAATCAGTCCTGCATATATACCTATATGTATCTGTGTATGTACGTTGGTCCTTTTCCAGCAGAAGAGGGAAACTATGTAATTTATTTGGATACCTCTTTTGGGTTATTTCATCAGACAATTATACGGAAGTAAACTATGATAACTTCTGCTTGTCTCTCTAGGATATTTAGACTGATAAACTCACAAAAAATTATATATATTGTGGTATTTACAACTGACTGTCATAAAAACCAGTTCATGGCACAGCTTTAATATAGTTGAATGCAATTATTTTTAGCTTAGCTGTGAAATTGCTTCAAGTAAACAACTGCTACGTTATTCCATTTTATCCTACTTCTAGTAATGCTAACGTAGACTAAAACTGTAGTTCTCTGTTAGAAGGTTTTTCATGTTAAAGGGAGATTCATATATAGCTACAAAATCTATAGATTGAACACTGTAAACTATATTGTGTTCGAAATTTATTTTAAAGCTCTGAGCAAACTTTCCACAGAATAACCACCCAAGGGAGAGGATAACACTATGTAAACTTTTGGGAAGGAATTTGATAACTTGGTTAAAAATATCGCGTAATTTAGCAAAACTCCTTAGGGTCAAAGCTCAACAGCAATATTTATGCATAAATTGAAGTGACTAAGACCAAACACAAAATTAAATCAGAACGTTGGAAAGCATGGAGAAACTGATTCAAGAACCAAGCAATGAAAAAGGTTAGCTGTGGCACGTCATCAGGCTTATGTCAGTCTTACCCTAGGAAGCTTCAAATGTAGATAATGACCACCATACCCCAGTAGCCTCCCAAGCCAACGCTCGGAGGTCTGCCATCTGATTTCCATGGTAGGTNATTTGGTAACTTCATTCTTTTGCTGAGGTTCTAGTTAGTACCTGATATTTATGCTTTTTCCAGCAGTATTTTGCGGGTCTGATTCTCTTCTGTGGCATTCGGCAGATCCCTAGATCCAAATAACGAATTCCGAGCTCCATTCTTTCAACAGCCCAAAATAAACATGATGCAAATAGGCTCTAAGACCCATATCCTCTGGGAAATCTACAAAGTAATCCTAGGTAGGGCGCTGGTTTGCCATCTCTCATTTCCCATTTAGAGCATGATGGTAAGTTAGCCAACAGATGCAGAAGACTAGACAGCAGCACTGTTAGGCCTGAACTGGCAAATTTTCAGGGTTCTCTTATCAAAGCAAGACAACAAGCATTTTTGCAGCATTCCCTCCATTTCCCTGAATGTAAATTATTGGCTGAGTCCAGCCCCCATTTAAGACAGGAGTCTGCAGAGGGGCTGGAAGATGGATGCATCCACATCCCATCCCATTTGACAGGAGACCTCAGGAGCAGCCTGTGGAAATGCCTGCGGGCAGGCTCTCTGCGGGGGCCTGCTGGGGTAATAAGCTGTCTAATGGCATACTAAGTAGCTGAGCAGCTGGGAGTGCTTGAGCCATCAATTCAGGTGACTCACACCGAAAATACCTGCATTTTCACAAGCTGTGGAGATAAATCATTTCACTTTTGGGGTTTTCTGTCAGGAATGGAATGAGACAAAGCTGGCAGCCATAGCGGAAACGTCATTTCCCACCTAATTTGGCAAGCTGAAAATCCTGCAACCATCTTTGCTTCTGAAAACGTCTCCATGCTCTCTCTGTATGCCTCTCTGTGGAAGTCTGACTAGAAGCCAGTTTACATCGCTTCAAGGATGGGACAGGCACCTCTACGTAAAGCAAGGCAGCAGACAGCTGCTTTCAGACAATGTGATTTCTAGAAGAGAAAGTGTAGTTTTAAGAAATGAATTGTTTTATCTTTTATCCTTCTTGAAAAAGTTCCAGTATTTGCCTGAAATAAACAGATTATTTCTTTTAAAGGAAATTTGGGGTACAATTAAGATACATACACAGAAAGAAACATTCAAGCAGTGAAATCACTTTGAACCCGCCTGCAAAATACCTTTGTGTACTACCTTTACAACCCACAATAGGCAAACCCCCTACCCAAACACACCTCTGTCTAGAGCTTTAGGCACTTTAAGTTTTTTAGTGAAATTCTTGGGACACTTACAGGTAGGCTCTACCATCACTGACAATTAAAACAAAGCCAGTATCTTTCTGTTGTGAAATAGATTTGATACTTGTTACAGTGTCTGCAGCTCCGGTTGCTGTTTCTCTCCACTTTCAGTGTCAAAAACAAGGGTCTGTGCAACCTTTTTATCTTTACAGCTGTGCACTTGCTAACAAAATCGTAGTGTTAACGTAAAATAAACCAAAGGAAGGAAACAGCATATAACAGCAAGATATAAACTGCACAAAGCTCACACAGGGGTTCACGCTTTTGCTGTTCTAGTTAGGGACTGAAGGAGGTTCTTATGATCTGTTCCTCCTTGTGGCCTGATGTTTGAAAAATGACAGTGCTTTCTACCACCATTAGCTGTCTGTGCTCCTTTTTTTGTGGTAGTAAGGGGAACCGATCCTTGGGGGATCTGAAGGTGTCAGGCTGAAGTCCCTGCTGAGTTGGATTCCTCACAAAAGCGTGGCAAGGAAATGCCGAATGAAGGGGTTTCTGTGTTTGACATTTTTACAGGTTGTTACGGAATAGTTTATAAAAAATCAAATGATAAATAATGTTTCATATCCTCTGTTAGCTGCCTAACCCCGTCTACCTCTTTAAAACATGAACTACAAAATCTTGGCTGATCTATCTTGCCTTTTACATATTCTTGCAGAAGATCATAGATGGGGATCCTTATACATTTAATATGAACATACAATTTAGCTGTCTAAATTTGACCACATTAGGTCTCGCCTGCTTGGATCTGAGACTGAGTGCCAGAATTTGTTAATTGTAGTGCCGTTAGCGCTTAAAGATTTGAAGAGACTAAACAATTACACATACATTTTGGCACTGTGTCTCACTGCTCCTGCTGGTTTAGAAGCAAACACTGAAGGAGGCTTCAAATGGATTAGAGACCATGGAGCACGTTCTTTACTGTGTGGTTGTTATTCAGAGGTTATTCAGGGGCTCTCTTATGGGGGTATTTCTGGATTAAGGTTTTATGGAGGGAGACCAAGGATTTCTTGGTGGGTATTTAGTAAGTTACATATGTACCATATGTCGCTGTTTTTGAAGTTTCCCTGTGTTTAATAGTATTACTTGTTTTTTGTCTTTTCCTTAACATTATTTGCAGTTAGGTCAGAGGTCCACAATCCTATATCTGGATCTGAAGGCGCTGCAATACAATACAATACAATGCAATACAATATTGTCTGAATCCAGCCCTTTTCAGTATGCCTGTTTGAAGTAATAATCAATTACTGGATGAATGTAACCCATAAACAGACGTGGATTGCAGGAGACAGATCTGATAACATCAGAAGAACCAAATCATACAATAACACTTGTCAGAAAGCCCCTGAAAAGATATTAGGGACTTCATGAAATTCATGGAGGAATTCCATTTACTTGAATCAGCATGGGGTCACAAGCAAGAAGTCAGAAGAGAAAAATCTCACCACTCTTCAGGCTGGAATGAAAACAATATTCAATTTAACAATAAGCATTTCTACCACAACACCTATTGAAAATCAGTTGGTTAATGATGGTCAGATATGAGAACTTGCTATTTGCCTATCCACCTATGATGAAACAGATAACAGATTTTTGGGTGTGCATACCCAAAAATGCAGACATATATTTCATGTGCATTTGATTACATCCCTCTTTGACTGCTAGTTTTCACTTACCAATCATATGCTGAGCTTATAAACACTTTACAATTATAACCCTTACATGTTTGACACCTAACAGTAAGGGTTCAATGTCCCCAAATAAAGTTGCATATGTGTTACTTAATGTAGCGACAGTTTTGCCTGCCAGGAGTGTTTTTGAACAATAAAATTGCCCGTTCTGTCAAAAAATGCCTTGATTAGAATAGGCAGAAGCTTGATTTTCACCTGCTTGCCTCTTCAGTCTGGGTAGAGCAGGTGTGAAACACTCTGTAATTGAGCAAGTGGTTACATCTGCTCTCAGAGTCCCAAATGAAATTATTAAAAAGAACTAAAGAATGAATTAACCAAATAGGATTGGAAATAGGGCAGGGTCTTTTGCTTCCATGGAAGCCTGATTTTTTTGATGCTCCTGCTTAGATCAGTTAATGCTCTTCTGTTATTGATCATGATCCCTGTCCATGAGTCCTCTTCAGACACAAACATTTCATTATTTTATTTTGGAAGCTCTACTGATTTTTGATAAGCAAATATCATTACAGATGCTGTTATTGCCAAATCATGGCAGATCTTCCCATGGAGTTCTTTTAGAGAGCATCACTCTCTCACCAGTATTAGACTGCAGCAGCTTTGCTGCTGCTGTGACAAATTTTAAATTAAATTTTAAAAAGCACAGGAAGATAATGATTTCCAATAAATACTGTGAAACTCACTTCCTATGGTAGTAAAAGATACACAAGTTACAACACACTAAAATTTATACATTTGCTGCAATTCACCTTTAAGGAACGCAAGAGGAAAGTTAGTGATTTTGAATAGATGATGTGTTTTATTTTATCGTTTGGAAGCATGCCCGTTATTCAGGATCACAGAACTCATGAATTGATGATCCAAAGGGAGGCTCTTTTACTGTTGCTTCTCCTGCGTTGCCTCTATAAATATCTTTTTTTTATTATTATTCTGCAGGTTTTAGATTTGTTTTATGGCAGTGGTTATTAATGTTGTACCTCTGACTGTTAAGAGAATTCATAGCTCTGTTAGAAGTCTGACATGTCTGGGAGATTTGCTTGTGTATGTAGTTTGCTTGCAGTAAACCAATCTGCTGGACAGGGAGGGGAATATTCTGCCTTTGATAGCAGGTGTATTTCTGATAACACTTAGTGGGGATATGTGGCTTCAAACAAAACCAGCAGCCCCAAAAGTTTAAATTACTGCAAGTCTGGAGTGCGTAAGCGTTTTGTATACGACCGCATAGCCTAGACAAAGAACGAGGAAATAGCAACTGCTATTTATTCCTCCTGGTGAGTGAGGATCGGGCACGAAAGTCTCATGCTCCCAATTAACTTCTCTAGGAATTTAGAGGATAGTCCAGACATAGGACAAACGGTGTCTTCGGCTCACTCGAAACTGCAGCTAAAGGAGACCAACATTACTAACAGCATCAATCTTTTTTTGTTTTAAAAACCTCCATAGTTTCTCTCCTGAAAATGCTATTGTGACTAAATTGAGGCTCACCTCCCCCTGCCCCTGAGATATTTCAGAGCCAGGAAGATACTAAAATCTTAGAAGATGTTATTTTGTATTTTACTTGCATCTTTGGGGTGTAGTGAAATGACAAAACACAACGCTGAAAAAGAGTCAGCAAAACTATGGCAACGAAGGCTTTAATTTCTCCAGCAAGACGGACTGACTTGGAGTCCGCAACCTACTGCAAATCATCTCTAACACACCAAATGATGCGCAGACATTTAGTGAGTAATTGGATAGTTGCTGGGGCAGCAGCTCCACAGCGAGGTCGCTCAGGAGCTGGTTTATCCATGAAGGCTACAGTCTAAAAAAAAAAAAAAAGCGTACACTATTTTTTTACAAAAGAATAATCACCCAGGAGGTTAGATAGCTCCTCCCTTCCAGGCGTGACTTTCAGAACAGGCTGAGTTTCTGAGTTTTGTTTGAGATTATTTCTTCTCCTAGAAATAGTCATTGCAGAAAAGGCAGAGGTGCAAAATATATGCATCACTTCTTACAGCTTGTTTTCTCCTTCTAGGGGTGATGGGTACATGGGGGAGGTTTACCCCTGGCAGCTATGTTTATAACACACCTTTCAGAGAGAAAGAAAGACCATCTTTAAAAGCCCTAACATCACATTTAAGATCCTCTCCACACTGGGCTTGTTTCGCTTGCCTTCCAGCTCTTTCTCCTCCACGAGGAAGGAATAGCTCTTTC
Source organism: Rhinoptilus africanus (assembly GCA_013400135.1). NCBI lineage: Eukaryota > Metazoa > Chordata > Aves > Charadriiformes > Glareolidae > Rhinoptilus > Rhinoptilus africanus. Next base: position 1,490,282 of record VXBO01006243.1, on the reverse strand, counting down.
GACAGAAATCCCCCCCCGCCCCCCAGACAAGCAGGCATGAGAAGGAGAAGGCTGATTCTTGTGGAAAAAGCTGACAGTTTGGTCTGGACTCTGGCTCTCATGGGAGCTTTGTTATTGACTTTAGCTGGGCCAGGATTTCGCCAGTCGCTTGTGTCAAGTTTGGCAAGGATTACTGGCATGAATCTGATCCTGAGGGAAGAAATAAGACCGTTTTTCTACACAAATGCCCAAATGTCCAACACATACGAAGAAAACTGGAAAGACCATAAAAAAAAGGCTAATCTTTTAGATGTGCTTAGCAGGCCTGATGATGCTCCCACCGAGGTGATGGGAGCTGACTCGGGGAGCAAGCACGATGTGCCAACACAAGCACTTCACCTCCATCCCTTGTCAGGTTTCCTTTACAGCCATGGCAGGGCAGCTATTTCTTCACTCTACAGCTCCAAATGAAAGAAGCCAGAGTGGCTCAGGAGAGATTTAAGCTGGTCACTGCAAATTGATTCATGCAAGTGTCTCTGGTGTGAGGATGTGCTACTTCTCAAGAAGCAAGAGAAGGGGAAATGAAATGAAGAGGTTGTATGGCTGCTCTCAGGAGAACGGCAAGCTAACAAGAGCAGATTGGTGTTAATTTAGCTGAGAAAAAAAGCCTCTCCTCTTTTAGTGCTTGAGGATTTGAGATTCCAGTAACAGGTTGGTGAGGTAGGCAGGGGAAAGGAGTGGGAGGAAGATCGCTCTTTCTTAAGCGATGGCAGAAGTCTGGAAATAGGTTATGGCAGGTTAGGGAACAGGAAGAAAAATGCATAAGTAAAAGGGAAACACAAAAAAGGGGAGAGAAGAAATCTGGGAGAACAGCCGGCTTTTTGTTTCTTCAAAAGCATCTCCATTGGGAGAGCAGGGCAGGAAATTGCTGCTCTGCTCCGCTCCACAAAATTAAAGAGAAAAACAGAAGACAGAAGAACTACTCCCACTCTGCAGATCCCATATCCTGTCTTTCAACAGGATAACATCAATGTGGAAGCACACTATGGCTTTGGAGCAGTGTTTAGTCTTATCAGGTAAAACTAGAGTATGGCAGGAGCAAACTACAATTTTGTCCTTATGTCATCCCATGCAAACATGTCCAGTAGCCATAATACCAGGCACAATTTGATCAGTTAGCACTGCCAATATAAATACCAGTCCCTTGTCGTGTGCTCCCTAGTTCCTCTGTCTCCTTCATTGTGAAACCCCTAAATAGCCCTGGCAACGTAGGCTTGAAAGCATAACAAGTGTAAATGAGTGACTGAAGGAAGGGACAGAAGGTTAAACTGTTCTTTCAAAGTCTTGAGTGTGTGTGGAACTGTGGCTCAGGACAGACCATTTAAAAAGATAAGAGAATATCCACCTAAGAGGTACTTCTTTCTGGACAGCTAGAAATTTCTGATTAAAAGCTGCAGTTAAGAGATACTAAACATAACCTTGAAGAGGAGTACTGCTTCATATCTGATATAACATGACATAGCATGTGGATTTCTAGTACAATATATCATGTATATGATTATAATAATAATAAAAGCGTAGGTGATTTTGAGTCCTTCTGCATCCTAGGATTATTGTTATTCTGGTTTGTACTGTCAAGATAAAGCAGAAACAAATGGTTACACAAGTGCTGAATATCCTTGAGAGAGATAAAGAACGATTTCCTGAAGATGGAGAGAAGGATAGATTGGCATGAGGTAAGAGAGACACCTGCTTCAGTTCTTTTTGTTGATCCAAAGCTTCTGTTGATTCAAGGGATAAAAGAAGTCCCCTGATGGGATGTGCCAAGAGACACTTTTAATCTCTTTTTGCTCGTGAGTGAGAGATTCTACTGCCAACGCTTGCAGTATGAACTTCATCCAGTGTTTATTGTGTGAAGAGACAAGATGAAGGGGTAGCCTTCCCTGCACCCCTCAGACTTAAATAGAGACTAGAACCTAAGATTCACATCCTTTAATCTTTTAGTGAAAGGATAGAGAAGAGATATGAGTCCAGATCCATAGGTTCAAATTAATGCCCGCATCTCTGGATCTCTGAAAACCATTATTTTAATTTTTAATGTGTCCAATCTTCTGAAAAATGACTGGTTTATTGCAAATTTAACTCAGTGTGGTGAAAAAGAAGCTTTTGAAATGTCAGCTGGTGAAACACTAAGTGAAGTGAGGCCTGGGGCAGCTTCATCCTGAATTCAGGGCAGAAAGAGGTCCAAATGCACCATCTGGAAATTTTCATATCACCTGCCTGGTTACATAAGGGAGATTAATGGCTTCTTATGGCTCTTTTCTGTGGAGGACAGTAGTTGCATTTCCTTCAGTTTCCAAAGAGGTTAACCTGCATGCTGATCCAAACAGTTAACTGAACTACTGTCTGGAAGGAAGTGAAATTCATGCCGAAACTAGGTATCTGTTATGCATTACAATTTACTTTCCCTGATTGCAGGAGGAATCAAACAACAACTACAAAAAAAAAAAAAAAAAAAAAAAAAAGCACAGAGCAGTGAGCAGAGAATCTCTTTGAACTAGCACACAACCCAAAAGCTCTCCAGGCTTTTTCTCTGAAGCCGTTCTACCTGTCCTTCTATACCTGATGGTTTCTTCTTTGTTAGCCTGTTGTTTGCTTCCTCCCTTTTTTCAGCATCTCTGTCCTTGCAGCAGTTTCTTCCGCAGATACAGAAAATTTCCAGCAGAACAAGGGGCTCTGCTCCTGAGAGCCAATGCTCCATCTTTGGGGTGTGGAGATGAAGCCGCTATAGTATCAACTGCCCCATATGTAAGAGAAATTGGAGGTACTCACTTGCTTTCTTGCAACTATATTGAAGTGGGGAACTGTGATCAGACATTCCTGCAGCTGCTGGTTTCAAAAAGGTTTAACCAAGTGTATAATTACACAGCTATGTCACCTTTACCACTTGGGGCTCAAAATGCCAACAATTCCAGAGTGCAACCACTGGCAAAGCCTTATTGTATTTGACTTTGTCAAACCTCTTGAGTTTTCTGTGGGATGCACTTAGCCCTCTTGCATCTGGGAGACTGCCCCAAACACTTTATCCTAGGCAGGAGAAAACAAAGCAGAACAAACCAAAAAAGCAGCGACAAGAAAAACCCAATATACTTCAAGACGTTAAAGTCAATACATTCTTGAGTAGATTTGCCATTAGAGGTGTTCTCCTGGTTGATCAACTTAGTTACCTCTTGTAAAAACAGCCTACTGAAAGATTTGGACATATCGTTTCCTCTCCAAATTTTTTTCCTATAAAGCATGCGGTTCATCTGTTGTTATGTCAGATTCCAATGTAGACTTCTCTATGTTGTCACCTTAAAAGTGGGCCCTCAAAGTTGATAAAAAATTAAGCTCACTAAAATTTCTGTTATCTCAGTATACTCCATATACTCCTGTTTGCAAGGTACTGTAGGACTAGAGCTTTTGCAGTAATTTGGATTTGAACGGCCTGGTTTTGAGCTAATTTTCTACGTTGTGCCTACATTCCCCCCAGTAGAATTTTCTCTCATCTTTGATAAAGGCTTTGTGGCCCAAAAATGTCCAGGAATTTTACAATCATCTTATAACTTATAACTTAATCTCCCCTGTTCCTCATTTAACTGCTCTCTTGAAGTATCACGTCTCAGCTTATATCCTTCTCCAACTTTGGATGAATGAACAACACTGAACATCAGAGAGAGGAAAACACTGTAATGCTTTTATGAATATTCATCTGTATTTTGAAAGGAACTCTGCATTTCTTTGGTTTTAATTTTCACGCCATAAATTTTCTGACAAGTAATATCTGTACAGAAATATTTGCCGAAGCAGCATATACTATTATAACAGCATCAAGTAGTACTAGAATGTTAAAATTCAAATGAATAATTGATATTCACATCAAAAAACTGAATCAAAGAATTATCCAATTGAGGCAAGTAGGCATGCCATGTGATCTCTATGTTAAATTGGATCAGACTGACTGAATTTCTTTTTTGAAAACCTGCAATAAGATGTCTGTGAATGGGCCTAAACCTGCTTTTCACTCGCTGTAAATCATTCTGAATGACAAACAGACTTGCAAAAACATGTTTATAGACAATTTTCAAACGGAAAAAGGGGAAAATGCATTAAAAAAAGTATTTACCCTGAAATATTCTCCCAGCTGAGCTCTTAGATAAGTTACTGTCAGGCAATCCAGAATGGCGCTTTCCCTTTGCATTCTCTTTCTCTTAAATGATGCCAATTCGAGGGCAAAAGATTGTGCTTTGACCCTAGCGTGTCAATCTTCTGCTTATCCGTGCAGAAGACTACCTCGGAATCAATGGGGTCTCCTTATTTAAACTACTCTTTCACTCCCTGGCCAAAGTGTGCCCGTATAGGGAGTTAAATTATCCACAAGTATTCTTGTTTCACCCGCTGACCTGTATTGCTATGACCATTACCCACGGTGACGCCTTATTGGTATTTCTGCTCCAGTAAATGAGGATTCACAGGGCTAAAACATCTTTTATCAAAACATTACAAGGAAGCAGCAGTATGTACTAGAGTGGTCACCAGTAAGAAAAAAAAAAGGCTTTTTCTATGGAAGGTGATTTTACAAAATATTCCCAGGCAGTGGGACAAAAGGACGTTCCCCAGATGAGCCAGCATTGCTTTGTTCCTCTCCTGGGAGAGAAGGGAAAAGGCCAGTGTAAAAGAGGGGCAAAGGAAAGGTCCCATACGACATGGCGTTCCTGGGGTTTGTCTGGCTAGTTTCTTCAGTCAAAGAAACAGAAGAGAAAGGAGAAGAAGCCTTGCAGGCCTCTGAGCAGCATGGTCATGCAAGTTGGGCCATTAATATTCACCTACACACATTGTATAATGAGGTAGGCTCACGAGAGGATGCAATAATTGAAAGGGGGGTGCACTGCTGGAGGTCCTAGGGAGCGCCCGTCCATCTGCCAGCTGCAACGGGAGGGCTGGAGTGGAGCCAGCTCATGCTTGGTCTCCTCGGGGCATGCACAATCTGCAAAAGTCCTCCTGGAGAAAAGGAGGCAATAGGAGCAGCATTGCAGACCTGTTAGTGAGACCAGGGAAAGGATGCCAGGCTGCTCCGGGCAATCAGGCAAATCAGGCAAATCAAAGTGGCTGTAGTGGCCAGGAAGCACAGTAAGGGCAGCGGGAAAGCTGCATCTGAAAGAGGTCAAAATGCCAGCAGGCACAGGAAGAGGTGAGATGACTCACAAGGAAAGATACTAAGTGTGCAAGGAACCGTTCAGAGTAAGGGGAAATGCATCCATCTGACAGCAAGGAGTTTAAAGACCTATTTGGATCATGTTTTTTTTAAAAAAAGCCAAACAAGCCAAAACCCCATGTTGTAGGACAGGAATAATACTTTGGGGGATTATGGTACACCACCTGGCATGGCTGGATGCAGCACAAGCCAAGATCCATCCTGTAGTAGGAGATAGTCTGTCTGATGGACCTTGAGCTCTGAGAAAGGAGGGTGAAACCTGGGACTGTTGGATCAGCTTTCCTATGCGTTTTCCCAACTTGAGACCTAAGTGGATTAAGGAATCTTGGTATCCTTTGGCTCATTGCATATCCTTTTAGGAGCCATGTGCCCTGCATAGGTGTAGGAATCCCTTTATATTCATTGGCTTTTTTACTTTATCCACACCTTACATGTAATAGTAGCCTTCTGCTGAAATTGCCTTTGTGTCTACCCATGAGGTGTATGATATTGGAGTTGTTCATGAATCAGTGTCATAACGCTTATAAAAATCTATCTTTGATGTCACTTCTCTTGCTTTTTCTGTCTCCTAATATTTGACCTAAGAGGAGGGAGGACAAATAGCAATACAAACCAAACCAGCAACAAAATCCTACACTGAAAACATGCAGTAGTCTATTATTTGGAGGGAGACCTTTCAAACAACAGTCTTTGTGCTGCATCTTTACATGTGTAGAATTGTGAACACCCCTGTTATTCCCAAACGAGGTAATCCAAGAGACTGGTGGCAGTTTGCTGCAGCTTTTTAACACAGTCTGCTTGCAAGTATTCAATGCGGAAGGATGTCATTGGGCAGCGTATTCTGGGAATTATTTCATCTTCCTACACAAAGGCAAAGCCATTTATCAGCTCAGATCCATTCATTATCCTTTTCTATTAGACAATACCTTTCTACCTAGATATTGCCTTCCAAAACCCTGGCCATATTGCATGAAACAATAAACACGAGCTATCACTGAAAGGCATCTTTCCTGGCTTTGCCAGTAAAGCTTTTCTTCTGGGAAAATGTGTGCAGACAGGATACTCCTCCTTTTCCTTCCCGGTGACCTCCAAGCCAGCAGCTGTCTGAGGACAAGGGGCCTCCCTGGGTATTGTGATTACTGTTCAGCTGGGCTTTATAGGCCATGATGCCCATCTAAGGGCAAATATATTTCATAAGCTTTTACCATCCATGCAAATTCGGGATTATTTCCTCCTCTGCATGAATATTATTGCAGTTAGAAAAAAAAAAACCAACAAAAACCAACAAAAAACCCACCCAGAAAAACAAACCCCCTTCTTGCTAATTTATTTACTCATTGACTTTCATGTAATACAGGAACTGGCAATGCGGTCCCTGGGCTAGCTCTTCCAGTATCAGCACATCAGTATTCAGGAGTCCAACTGCTGCTGTTTGCAAATCTGTGTAGATGAATGCAGTCCAAAACGTACGAGTTGGACATAAACATTAAACTCTATTTACTGTAGAATTAAAGGTAAGTCTTTGACAAACAAAAAATGAAAAATGTGGACCTGCAAATACGAGCAAATATAAACTTGTGATTTTAATATGCTGGGGAAAAGGATATTCATACAGTTTCTATCTCTATCTCTAACATTCCCCTGTTTTACATACATTTCCTCTCCACAGATGTGTCTGGACTTTAAAAAGTAGATTTTGGAGGCTAGGTTTTAAGTTGCAGCATGAACAGTTGCGCACTTGAGTCGTTACCTACAAAAGTTGTGGCCAAAATTCAACAACGTTGACACAGAAGATTAAGCAACTAAGCAAAGACTCTTGTCTCTGCCTGGCAAGGCACCTTAGCACATGTTAGACTTCATGCATATGGGTACACACAGCAGTGCCCAAAAGGACATTTATGACCCTGCTGTGAAGAATGGTCTGCAATGGCTTCAATAAAGCATTAATTTTTTGGACTTGCTGAGTATATCTCTGTCAGATTTATATGACCTTTTTTTACACATGGTAAGCTTTCTTCACTTCGGGTGTATTTGGCTATATAGGTTGATTTTAAATGCTCTTCTAATTGAACCCAGTGTAATATACTGGTGCGCAAATGGCAGAAGGAAGCCATTAGTAATATTTGTTTGTGCTACTAAAGCACTCTCTTGAACTGAACAGAGGAATTTTGAAAAGTTGTGCTGTGTACTAGCATTAAAAATATCTCAACACCTGGAAGATTTGGAGTCCAGCCCAGTGTAAGAGTGGGACCCCTAGGCACTTGAACTTCATGTTGATGGAACTTGAGGAGCATCTTGACAGTGATGGAAATGAACCCTAGACTGAGAGCTGAAGTGGAGAAGAGCAGTTAAATTAATGCAACGGCTATCCAAAGTACAGAGCATCGTTGGAGCCAACCGTTTCACAACGCAGATTGCTTGTGAAGGGAACGCCAGCCTCTGAAGGGGAAACCGCCAGCAGCGCCACCTCTGTTCTGGCAGTTAGATGCTTGGGAAAGAAACATGCATCCATGGAAATATTCTCTGTGTTTGAAAGCTGACCTGTCTCCCCAAAATGCACTTCACAGGGCATGGTACTATCTATCTGAAGCATTCAGAAGTTCATGAGCAAGGAACCAAAAAAAGCATAGATAAACTGGCAAATGGAGTCCCAGGAGGAACAGTAAGCCCACATAGTTATTTAAGCAGGGGAAAAGAAAGGGTAAACATTGATTCTCAATGTAGGATTTTGATGACAACAAGAGTCTTTCTGTGGGTAGCCATTGAGTTGCCTGAGCACAGGAAATGAAATCAGCCTGATCCCTTATTGATAGGAAGCCTGGATCTGATCTGACCAGCCACTAAGATGCCTGTAATGCTCTCTAGGTGTCAACCTACCAAGCCGGTTCTGCTGTGGAGACCACACTGCAGCTGCCAGCCTGCTCCCCTGGATGTGGGCTTCACCTGGATCAATGCATTTTGGTGCTCTGCTAATGAATTCCTTCTTGCACTGGATAGAAGTACACAGTTTAGTTACCCAAGAGCAACTCACAGGTGTAACGATGTTTGTTAGCGTGTGTCAGTCATTAACTGGGATTCGCATGTTTTACCTCATGTCCGCGTGCACACACTGAAATTGATGTGGGTCTGTTTAAGCTTTCTTCTTCCAGTGACTAAAGAGAGCAAAGGAAGTAACTTCTTGTCAGATCACCTCAATTTGCCTGGCTGTATGCAATATTTTGAGGGTGCCAGATCTATCAGCAGGCAGGTAGGGGTCCCTCTTTCTGCTGCTTCTCAGAGGAATGGCTCTGGTATAAATGTTTCTCTGCAAAGATGATGCATCTCATCCCTTGTTGTTCCTTTGTGGCAAAAGCATAGAGAAAGGGTAGAGGAGATTGGCCAGGCACGTGTCCGACTTATTTGTGAAGGTGATAAAATTGAGAAACAGTCAGAGTATCCAGTAAACTACTAATTAAGTATGGTTGCAAATAACCCTGTATGACCTACAGGCTCAGCCTAGGTTGTTAGGAAATTTTAGCATTCAGTCAGGAAGAGTGGATGGGTGTCTGGCTCTTGTGGTTTCTATAGATAGTAACTGCTACTTTGGGTGCCTCTGGCTATAGTCTGGCCTGACGTTATGAAATCTAACTTTACAGATTTGGATGTATTTTGCATTTGCTCAGGTCAAGATTGAATTTATCATGCAATGAAAAAAAAAAAAAAAAAAAGCAGCAGAAGCAGGACGATTATTTAGGAAACTGAAAATGCCAAGGGAGCTCTTGGATGCTATGCTTCTCTTCCCCATCTTACTGCATGCAAATAACAGCTTTCCTTACAATTTCCGACAGAAAGTATTTGGAGCACTCATTTTTGACTTCCTGATTTGAGTGTGTGCTTGACTCTGTGCAAGTGGCTACAGTTACCAAAAGCGCTGAAACATAATGCTGTGCCTCAACATGAATATTCAAGTTCTTTCAGGAGGACACCGCTAAGATCATTACAATTGCTAATTATAAAAGTGGTAGCCAAAACTCCCGCTTCCTTCTATTATTCTTACATCCTGCAGATGTCCTGATTTAGCCAGTTAATCATCAGATTCTCCTGGGAATCATCTGGTCGTTCAGTTTTGTCTGTCTTTTTTTTTTAAATGAAGTTGCTTTGAATTTTTAGTGTGGTGCTTCTCATTTTCTCAAATGTTATGTTTCATTTCTTAAATATTGTATGTGATGTTGCATTTCTTAAATACTGTGCTTGGCATGTGTGCATGCACTTAAAAGGTCCCCAAGCCACATTTTAGTTGCCGGGAAAGCAGCACATGTCCCTTCAGTCAAAGCAGACATTTAATTTTGCCTTCGATCATTATACCACCTGCTCACTCTCAGCTACAGCAGGACTTTCAATAGCCCTGTCATGTGGCTGCTGTAAGTTCTGTTTACATCTGAAAATATTGCTCCTGTGCGGCAGCACTTGTGAGAACCGTACCAAAGCCTGGTGTGTGCTTCTGGGATGGTGGGACGTCCTTCTCTGCAACAGTGCCTTGTGAAACGATATCTGGGGGGACGATAAACAGAGTGAATGGTTTGGCCAGAGTCCCCTGTCTGTTCCAGCACTTTTGTGCTACCTGCCAGCTCTAGAGATCTGAATGTCCCCTCATCTTTTCGTATGCTCTAATTTTCCCACAGCTAATGAGATAGCATGGGACTGCCACACTGTAATCTGCAAGGAAAAGGATGTGAAGGGAGGAAAGGTTGCCCATTAGGAAACTGTAACCCCGAGGCCTAGAAATACATAACTGTTGTGTTCCACCTACTGTCACAAGAGGCTATATTTGTAAAGCATTTATGCTGTATTATGTATGTAACGCACTGATGGTGTGGCATTCACTGCATGGCATAATCTGACACTGTGAAAACTCATATCCTTTGAAAAGGCCACTAATGGAGAATGGGAATAGAGATAATTACAAGAGTTGGCAGAGCTAAACCGTCAGATCACAATAGCAAATTTGGCCACTGAATCAATTATCAGCATGAGAGACTCTTCTATACCAGAACAAGTTCTATTTTTTCCTCCTCCTCTCTTTCTAATAAGCCAACAGAGCTCAGCTCCACGGTCGCAACAGAGTCCACAGATTATTCTCTGTGCCTAACTCGTGTCTTTTTGTGTTGGTTTTTTTTTCAGTAAACTGCAAAAATCGTGTATTTATTCCTTCTGTGTGGGTTAATGTGTCTGAAGATAAATTCTCTCTTTCTCTCTGCACATGCACAAACCTCTGTGTTGCATTACCACCAAGGACTTGAGTCTCAAACTGCATGTGTAGGGGTGCAAAGCACAACTCTTTTCATGCTTATGTTACTTGCTGATTTTTCAGTCAAGCCTAAAACTACTGGCAGGTCACCTTCCTGAAGCACTGGAGCTCACTGCTCAAAAGCCAGCCCCAGGGACACACTCCGGCCTCTTCAGAAGTGATAGCCAAAGCCATGGGAAGAGGGGATGCATGAAAATGGAAGAGGAATGTGAAGAGCGAGATAGGTGGGTAAAGTGGGTGATAAAAGGAGTAGTCAGGGGGAGGGCAACAGGGGAGAGAATTAGCTTTTATGAACCTTGAAAAAAAAATCTCACTCAAAGACAGTTTTAGGGAGTGAAAAGATGTCAGATTTTTTATTTATTATCTTTTTTGTGGATGAGCTTAGAGAAAAAAAAAAAGTAGCTATATCGAATGGATGGCATTACTCTGGAATTCACATTATCCAGCTGTTAGGATGTTGTTTCCTTCATTGAACCACTATGTCTGTGTGATTTATGATGCCATTTTAGAGAGCAGATACTGAAGCCCCAAAGGAGTTGGGGTTTCCCTTTGCTGCTGTCTTGCACTGCATCTCATCATCCGCTCTGTGGGATTCAGCAGCAGGCAACATCTGCTTTGTGCTGGTGTAGATACCTACACAAAGAAGCAGAAGACAATGCCCTCAATTTCCTGCCCAAGACCATCCATGGTGCAGCCTTCACCCAATCCCCCAAGCCCCATCATGTGTCTGAACCTCAGGAGTGACCCTCCTCTCCCAGAGCCACGTGGGGCACCAAGCTGCCGTGTCCCCATGTGAGCAAATGGCCTGCACGACCAGAGTGAGTTGCTGTGCAGTGTTGTCCATGGGGGTCTTTCCATCCACTGTTGCATTTATTCATGAGTGCCGAGGGTTGCAAACATACAAATGGGCAAGTAATGGGCATTTGTGCTGCCACATGACCTCCAGCCCACTGGTCAGTATATCAACAGGTATTTGAGCTGCCCTTAGTTTTCCCACTAGGTGCAAGAACTTGGCAGCCATCCAGCATCCACCTCTCCTGCTGAACTGCGTCCTCCCACACTGACCATCCTACGCATCTCTTTTAACCTTGCCTTTTAACAGCACTTCACATCCGTGCTGTGTAGAATCATATACTTGGATAGTTCTCTTAATCATGGCTGAATTCATTAGCCCAGATTCTTCTCTTGGTTACCTGAGGCAAATCCAAATGTTCTCCCAGGTTTAGCTGAGGGGAAAAGTTTGTTGATGATGTTTTTGAACCTCGTGCTTTGATAGAAACACTGGCCTTGGAATAATTCTTCCCTGCTTTGTGAACTTATTTTTCCCCATTTGGAAGTACTGAATAAACTGAACAACTTGGCGGCACATTAAAGCTTGTTTGAAACCACACACAAAAGATTTTGTGCAGCTCAAATGCCAGAGAAATGTGTTCGCATGTGATTGAACATAATAGTCCAAGATTAGAAAATCTAGCAGGAAGCGGGAGGGGATTAAGAGCATGCTCTTGTGAAAACCTTCATAACTTCGGATGAAAGTTAACACAATGAGGTAGCCAGATGAGTATAGTTCACTGAATCGTATCACTCTACCACAAAATAAGCAGTGTGAAAAGGAAGATTTTACTCATTTCACTTCCACTGTTATCCTGCATCTAGGCATGAATATAAATTTTTAAAACCTTGCAGTATTAAAGCTATATATTTGTGTCAGCAAATTGTACATAATCTGTTTTGTAAATATTAGGAGCTCTAAACCCTTGGGCCAAATTCTGCTATGAGATACACACATGCAAGTCTGACAGTCCTCAGCTGAAGTTATGCACGAAACAACAGAAAGCATAATTTGACTTAGCCAAATCCATTCCTTTTACTAGCATAAAACACTGGAAAAATAAGTTGGGCTAAATTCTGATCTCAGATGCATTGTTGTAATTGAGATAATAACACAGTCAACTAAGTTACTGTTATTTAAAAATACGCTAGCAAAAAAGAGCAGAATTATAACTGTTTGTTGTAGAGCCTTATAGAGAGATTCTTCTTGACGAGATGCTGGGTCTTCAAAGAGAACATTAAAACTTACATGAAATTCCTACCTATACCAAGAGTTTTGTTCATTTTGGCATAATAGAACTGTAAAATGGTAAGTCATCAAACAGATCTCGTAAACTGTTTTTTCCTCTTCTCTCCACCAGAAGGATGAATCTGCAAGATCAGCTACGTTGATGTGTGACTCAGTGGTGTAATACGCCTCACTAGTAAGATTAATAAATGAGATTAGAATTTTCACCCATTGTATCCTGAAAAACTGAAATGGTGTATTCATCATCTGAAAACTTATGTTTCAGCACTGGCCTCCATCACTCTGTAATGGAACTTACTGTTCTAGTGACACATCTATATTCTCATGAAATGGAAAAAAACCCAAAACGCCGCCGCCCTCCCCCATTTCTCTATGATTTTCAAACCATCACATACTTTTATAATTCTCTGGAAAGTTGCTAGTTCCAGAGAAAGAGTAAAAGAGCTCAAGACTGAACTTATCAAACAAACCATCTTGCATACTTCTCTGCACTGCACTGTAGCAGAGCCTTCTAGTTCTCATTTTTTCGAGCAATTACATGAACTATGTAGTTTTGGTTTAGGATGGCCCTGAATGGAATGGTTGGTCTTTGGCACAGATTTTAAGGTGGAATAATTTAGATTTTTTAAATTTTCATTTTCAAGAAGAAAATGTCCATCTTTATTTTGTCTCATTTTGTTGTTTGCAAAACTGTCACGTGGATCTAGAACTGGATTTTAAAAACTGGGATCAAGACCTGTCTGATCTAGGGCTGGGGAATGAGTTTATCTCCTTTTATCTCTGTGATTTATAGTGTTTTGTTCCAAGGACAATAAAGTATTATTACAATTCAATGTGTGTTACTACTAAGGAAAGGGCAACCTATTAGGAAAAAGACACAAAACCAAGTGTAATTTGAAAATAACACAGCATAACCGGTATTTCCTTAGAACAGGCTTATATGGAAGGGAATCAAAGGTTAATTGTGCAAAATAATATTACTGCACATCCAAATGCCATTTCTAAATGTTATAGTACATTAAAGTGTATTGCAGTGAATTAATAGTCCTAGCAGTGATGATAAGCATGAGTGGACTTGAGGAGGTATCCTGCAGCTGCTTTCTGTCAAATATAAGTGATATTAAGGAAACAACTGTACGATTGCTTTTGATCAGAGTTAATGAGACATTAATAGTGAATAAAGCGACTTTAAACCCAAACTTCCTTATTATATTTTAACAAAATATTGCTAAACACTTCCTCTGTAGTGACAGAGATGGAATGACCTTGCAGGGGAATTTGGCAAGCCTGTATAACATATGGCTTGCTTTCCCTTTCAAAGTGTCAGTAGTAGGGCTACCTCACACCAAGCAAATTTCCATCCAGCCTTGGTCAGTGCAACCTAATGATTTTTCCACACCTTGACATCACTGTCAACGATGGGTATCGGCGTAGCGTTCCCACGATGTCTGGACCAACATTCAGCAAAAGTCAAGTCCGGGCAACTGAGGCTGAACAAATAATTCCTGCCAATGGCCACATCAAACTAGCGGCTTTCAACTGCTGAGGTGTTATGAGAAACAGCCTAGGAAGTGGTGGCTGAGTGTCTGTCCTGAGAGCACTGTAGCTTTCAGTGTCATCAGGCTCGTAGTGGTAGAGGTCATCTTTAAAGGAAGTTAGGCAGCATTGTGGAAGGGTAATTTATAAGCATTTTTCTAATGTAATCAAAGAACTTTTATCTATTTCTCTTCAGAAAGCGTGGGACACATGCTCTGCTTTAGAAAAGTCTCCCCTGGAAAGGCTCCAGAAATGTATTGGAAATGCTATCACTCCACAACCCCTCCATGGCCCCAACGCTCATTGCTGCTGGGCAGATCTGAGGGAAGGACAGAAGCAAAGGGCTCTTAATGGATTGTGTAGTGTTCCAGGATATGTGAGGTTGTATTTATAAACCAGATCTGCAGAAACCCAGATTAGAAGAGTGCCAGTGAAGGCAGCGGAGTTCCAGGTAGCTGCACTGACCAGTCTCCATAAGAGGGAGACACACAATTCATTCTGCTGCTCACTGCGGTTCGGAGATATGGGCTCCTAAATTTGGGTGAAGACTGTGGAGATACTGAATGGAAGTGGGGCAGAACTATCTACTACAGAACTAACGCGTTCTGCCAAAAGAAAAACTGCTCTGAAGATTGGCACGCAAGTTACCACTGAATGATTGCCGGGAGAGATTGAAATTTCTCAAAGTTTCACTTGCATCTATCTTAAGGAAAGTTCTCTCAAGCAATGAGACACAACAATTTCCTCAGACTTTCATATATGTACTGATCTATTATTGCCTTAAGCAAAAAAGTAGGGCATAAATAACTGCATTACAATGCAATGCACACTCTAGAGCGTTGTAATCGTAGACATAATTGTAACAGCAGGTCTATGTTGTCCAGCTAAATAGAGATCTGTAATTCAGACCATGCAGAATGGAGTGTGGTTTTACCTCTCTGTATCATAATTCTAAGGTGGGAATTTTACTCCTACCGTTACACTGCAACTTCCTTCACTGCGCGGTATTGCCATCAACTGCCAGGATCAGTTCCTACATCAATTCCGTGCTAATAGGACGCCCTGCTTATCATCACCTAAGTGTCTCTGGCCAATTAAAGTTTTTACTTAGTCAATCCAGCATAAATATTCTTTAATACCAATTAACACAATCCATTCATCATTATGATACTTTTACGATTGTGCCAGCTTTTGCAGACCTTGGAATACATACAGTACAGAAAAAAATGCACAGCCTAAATGGAACATTGTCTTGTTATTGAAATAGCGTCCTGATCTTTTTACTTGTAATGTGATATCAGACAATGAGTGAATGCTCCAGGATAGATCTTCAATTAAATCTCTTGTTTTCATTTCTAAAAGACCGCTGCCATATATTTTAGATTGTTCGGCTGTATTATATTATTAGAAGAAAAATATATTCTTAAGGCAATTTAAAGAAGGTATCTCTTCCCTTTAAGCAGGTGGTACTTGGAGGGTTTGGGGGTATTTTTTCAGTCCCAGTTATATTACTTCCCCCAAACAAGATTGTAATTACAGTGTAAAGGAGAAAAAACAGATTTACAGTTTGATGACACTGAAGGCAATAATCCTAACAAATAGAGGACAGAGACTAATAAAAAACAGTTATGATTTTTGCCTTGTCCCTGACTATGTAATTTCCTTGTTCTATCTGTGGGAGGACACACATTGCCTGAGCTACTCCTGAGGCTCTCCAAAGTCATCTTTCACTCTTACATTTCAGCAGCAAGCACTTACAGCAAACTTTCATTCCATCTAACAGCTGCGTATTACCTAAGAAACCTCAGCTGCAGGATTGTTCAGTGTGATTCTTGGAACATAAAAATGATTGTTTTTCATTGAAATGTTCTGGTCCGATTTGACCCACTGAGACCAGGAAATAGTGAGTGCCTGAAATAAAGCATTTTCAGATGACAGGAGAAAAGAACTGGGAATTAGGATACTGAGGGTATTAGTTTTTGCTCTGCCACTGCCTACCTACATGACCTTGGCCAAACAGCTTGCTTTCTCACGTTTCCTTTCCCTCTCTACTTCAGTTGCAAGTTTTCCATATTTATTTGGCAGCACAGCGCAATTCCACCTAAGAAAGGGCATATTTACAAAACCAAGCAGGATTTCTCTCTCCCATTAACTTTAGCAGTCTCACACTGTCATGGGGTTTGTTGTTTTTTTTTCTTTAGGGATGAGGATTCAGCACATCAGCTGCCTAAACTATCTATTTTTGTTTTGGAAGAAAGTAATTTTCTGGGTTTTGAGCCCACTCCCTCCTTCCTGCTGAGCTGTGGGTGCAGCGAGATGCATGTGGAGAAGGATGTTCCTAGCCCCTGGGCAGGCAGATGGGAAGGGCTGTTAGCAAGAGCTGGTGCCTGCTCCTCCCTGAGCTGCCTCCCTGTCCCAGACCCACTTCACCATGACTGAGAGGGGAGTCCCTTCCCTTGGCTTCCGGAAAACACTCCTTCTGGGTGTCATCTCAAGACATGTAGAGGAAAAGAAGGCTATCAGAAGTACTCAACATGGATTCACCAAGGGGAAATCTTGTCTGACTAATCTGATTGCCTTCTATAATGGCATGACTGGATGGATAGATAAGAGGAGAACTGTAGATATGGTCTACCTTGACTTAAGCAAGACATTCGACATGGTCTCCCACAGCATCCTCATAGGGAAGCTTAGGAAGAGTGGGTTAGATGAATGGACAGTGAGGTGGATAGAAAAATGGTTGCAAGACAGAGCTCAAAGGGTCGTGATTAGGAGCGCAGAGTCTAGTTGGAGGTCAGTGACAAGTGGTGTTCCCCAGGGGTCAGTACTGGGCCCAGTCCTCTTCA